>BMAU01006445.1:0-105000 GCA_019973935.1 Trichonephila clavipes | reverse complement strand
TTTTTTTTTGTAACTACATAAGTAATTCCAAGTATTAAAAGAACAATTATTTCAATAGCAGCTTCAAAAGATGAATTTCCCAGTTGTGAAACATCGGGATGAAAAATTGAAATAACTTGCTGCAAAATTTATGGAAATTTTATTTTAATATTTATGATCAAAATGTGTATATGATATTGCAATCATTTAATTTTAAAAATTACATAGGCTTGAAAAAAGTACAGACCAAATAAATTTGACTCGAAAAAGAGGAATTATTATTAAATGTCTTCTCTTTTTCTTGAAACTTTTAAACTTGTATTCACTGGCGTAGCTAGCTCTAAGGGACCCCTGTAACAAAATTCTTTCGGGGCCCTTTTTTAGATATGAAAGCCTTGTTAGTAGACTGTAGTTACACATGTTGGGGCCCCTGTAGCTTGGGAGTCCCGTATCATTGATACGGCTGCTACAGTAGTAGCTACGCCCCTGATTGCATTACATAAAGTAATCTCAAAATAAAAATTTTAAAAAATCATTCATTTGCTGACTTTTAAGAGCTTTGGAAATCTTTTCCCCTAATACATGTTATTAGAAAAATTAGGATAAATTTTGTAAATTATTATTAAAAACACTCGTATGTTAAAATCTAATCTTTGACACGTGTGTGATAATTTTTATCAAAAAATCTCTTTAAAATGAAACACATCTTAAGTATTAGTATCTTATTAAGTAGAATATCTGTGAGGCACATTTGAAGAGAAATTTTCTTAATTAACGGTAACGTTGTTAACGTTATGCATGCACATATTTAAAATTTAAAGTCTGTTAAATTTTAATCATATATATATTAAAAGCTATTAAGCATACTTGGTTTATTTCTAGAAGGTAAGATTTTCATTAATTATATACATAGGTTTGTTCTGGTTATTACTTTTTTTCTTTTTTTCCAACAATTCCTACTATTAGTCCACACACTCCCTATATATTATATATATATATATATATATATATATATATATATATATATATATATATATATATATATCATTCAAATTTTCAGTCGCTTATGAAATATTCTTTATTCAGCCATTTAAGTTCAAAAATACATTTTTTTAAACTTGTAGTAGATGACACTTGATGTTAATACAGTTTTTTCAAACATGAATTCATTAGTTATATTTAATTAATGAATGAATAGTAACAAACACAAATAATAGTCTAACTCCATATATAAAAAGGAAACGTTGAACTTATAATCCAAAGGTTGTGGGTTCGAATCAAACAACATGGGTTGACATAATTTCTGGAAAAGTGATTTATTTTTACTATACTATTTTATTGGAATAATTACATTTAATTAATGAATAAATAGAGATAAACAAAAATAATAGTTCAAAATCATATATAGAAAAGAAAATCACAAGAAAAATCGCCTTCTATATTTTGCCACTTAATATTGTGATTCTGCCATACGTATATACATATTTATATTAATTGTAATTATTTCATAAAAAGTAACTAAATAAAAAAAATCTTTGTTGATTTCAGTAGAAATTGACTTAATTTTTTTTATATTACTTGTTTTTATCTGCTTTCATGCTTCAGCATTGCGTATGCCTCATATTAAGAAATACTGATTCATTATAATCTTATTATGGAGCTGTTGCTTATCTCGATACTAAATAAAATTATTCTTAAGGATTTAATAATTAACATAAGCAAATTAGCACTAATTCAGACTACTTCAAAACTGCACAGTAATTCAATCACTATCCTATTCCATTTCTACGTTTTCTTTAATACCATTTCCACCATTGCAATAAAATCATCTATTAATAAATTTCATTGCGAGAGAAATGTGAGTAACGCATTTTAATAAGGGCAACGAAAACAGACGTATTTAATTAAAATCTTTTGAGACCATCATGACTAGGACACAATTGCAAGGAAATTGAAGCCACCCCATGACTGGTGATTGAATTTGAATGAGCAAGTTATTTGTTGCTTCATCTTTAGAGAGGGTCATATAATAACAGTTGGAAAGGGTGCATCGCCTCAGTTGACAAGTTCCGCATTTCGACAACCTGCCTACACTGAAAGGTTCCATCTGTTGCCTGGAAATTAAATCACAACATATGTCAAATGATATTTCCAGAACAGAGTTTCATTTCAGGGCTTAGTTAATAACTGGAGGGTACTTAATTTAAAGTTTTATTTGGACTTAAGACTAGAAAAGTTGGGTGGTTTCGGATTACTTAATCATGAGATTTTATTTCGGGATTTATGATGGTAGACAATTGTTGGAAGAAGTTTTATTTGGTATATTTTTAAATGGTATTTGCTTACGAAGCAAATAGTTACTAAATTATAGAAATTTTTTAATAAAGAAACACACATAAGTAAAAATTTTTAAAAAAATATTCAAAGTTGACTATAAAAAAATAAAACAAAAAGTGAAAAAAATATGACGTTAAGTAGAAATGATAGTTTTCATGAAACATTCAGTCAGCTAGTTTTATATTACATATTATAATACATAATATACTTGCATTGTATTCTTGTTTTAAAAGAACTTATAACCTTCAGATTGAAACTGTGTAATTAGAAAGTATAAAACAAGGTGTGACAGTTAATTACCGGATTGTGCATGCCCTAGACCATAGATGGCGAACCTATGGCACGCGTGCCGTTGACGGCACGCGACACAATATATTGGGCAAGACTCAGATCAAAACAGTTTGCATTTTAATTCAAAATAACGAAGTACAATATGAAATATTATGAACAATAGCGAATGATTGGTTGCAGTTTTCAGCGAGAGTTTCTCAGTTAAAAGAATTGTTGGAAAGGCCCGTTTTTTATCTACCCTAAACTTGTCCCAATTCAATTGATTGGAACTTGAAAAATTTGAAATGCAACTGATTGATTTCCACTCTATAGCTCAATACGGATTCAAAAATTTGTTGAAAAAAGGAAAACATTGGAATCGATTGAAACAGAAAGATTAACAAGCAATATAAGTAAAAATGCTAGTAATGAAATTTCGGAAACATGGAATTCAATTCCAGTCTACGCCTGAGTTTCATTATTTCCAGATATGAATAACATTAAAGACTCGCTTGGAAACCGTTTGTCAGATGACTCCAATTCAGCATGCATTCTGCTAAAAATAACATCTTGCAATCCTAATATAAGTTATAAGTCCTCTAATCTGCATCAGCAGAAATCACACTGTCATTTTATATAATTTGAATTACACGTACAACTAAAACATTTACTAAAAAGTACAAAATGTATTTTTTCGTTGTAAATATAAAGAGTTTTGAGTTGTTAGTATTTAGTTTTATTATTTTTTCCCAATAATCACAATTCAAAATTATTTGATATATGGTATGTCTATACCTCATTAAGTACTTCTTTAGAAAAAATGGCACCTTGATCCATAAAAGTTCGCCCCCCGTTTCCTAGACATTAGGCTTGGTGTGAAGGAATGGGAATGTAATACATTGGACTTTGATCCTTCCAGTTCTGGTGGAAAGTTAGTCTCGAATTTCTATATTCGTTATAGAAAGTAAACGAATAAAGTATGTGATAATTTCCAAACGTATAAGAGACATGAGAATATTTTTAAAAATAGGTGTTTCTATAACATGAAATTATATGAATATTCGTGATCGCTTCTAAATATACTATATAAGTGGCATATTATACGCGTGGTTATTTCTAAATGTACTGCATTATTCTGTATATGTAGTAATAGTATAAGAAAGATAGAGGTGATTATTTTTAAGCACACGAAAAACATTCCTTTTAGAAGAGATTAATTTTCTGATTGTACAAGATTAATACGAAGTGTTTAAAAACAATTCTAATTATACGAGATACTAAACACTCTTTCTTAAGAAAGAAATAACAAAGGGCACATAAACTAAAACTTGTTTCGAAGTAAACGGAAGAAAGTTTTTCGGAATCATTTTTCAATTTTTAGAAACTACCAAAAAAAAAAACCATCAAACATACGCTAATTCAAAAAGAAAAAAAGATCCAACCAAATATTTCAGATTTGCAGAAATCACCAAAAAATCGCGGATATTTAAATTTTACTGACATTTCTATCCAAATTTGGTACAGACGAAAAAAAACTCTAATTCCAAAAACTGCCCGAAAAGCAAAAAGGGGAGAGAGATAGTTGGGGAATTTGGTGAACCTAGAGAAAACTATTCTCCATTAAATTCCCATTTGTGCAGTCCTATCAGTTCCCATTAAATTCTCATTAAACGCCCCTGACAATATGCCGGCTATTGTGGCCCCCTACCTTAGAGAGATTTCGAATAACCACAAAATGGAAATGATTCTTTGGGCCGGACGTAAAGTCTATCCAATAACGGGCCAAGATGAAAAAAAAAATGATTATCACAGCTTGGGAAAATTCTTCTTATATTTTGGTTAGGTATTAGAGGAATTAATTAACTCCACTATCAGTGGAAAATTTCTCTGGTAGCTTTTACAGTTTAAGATGTGGCACTTAATGCATTTGCATTTCAAATTGATGTTGGCATATTTTGGTGAAAGGTGCAACATGTGATGGATTAGGGAAGAAAGGGAAGTTAGAGTGGATTCTTTTAAGATAGATATCAGAGAGCTACATTCTGGTTAAATAAGTTTTGTCTAAAGATGAATTAAAGCTTTCATATCCATTGATTAATAGTTTTTAGATAATTGAAATGAGTTAAAGTTGATAAGAATAAATAGCAAGTTATTAGAGCAAAAATACATAAAAATATTAGTAGGTGTTTATCTATGAATGCATTATCACCTTTTGAGATAAAAAAGGTAGACCGTTTATAATGTTATCAAAACAAACCATGGTACATATAATCGTAATAAATAAATTTTAAAATGCATATAAGCAGTGTATTTGTATTGCGTGTATAAGTGGCTGTTAACACTAGCGGATTCTGTTTACTTTGTTCTTCTTTCCGTATTTTTGAAAATTTTTCGTGACTTTTAATCATTATCTTCTGATTACACATAAAAGGTTTTGTGGTTCTAGGTTAATTATGAGTGGTTTTACAACTAAATATACCTATAACGTCCACTTGTGTCATTTAGACACCAAGGCAATTTATCATTATAAGAGAAGCTGTCGTTCAATAAAATATAATTGACTAAGTAGACAACATTAGTAAACCAAACATCCCAAAAGTCCTATCCCAGATTTGTTTGACTTTGAAAACAGTGCTATTGAGTTCACAGTGGAAATGAATGCATTATAGTGAAAATGTTGTGTCTAAGTGTTTCGTTACATAGTGTTTGTTTATCTGCTTATAACAAAAATTTAATTCGATTTTTGCATTTAGTTCAGAACAGACAACCTGAAACGATGGCTCGTAGAAAAGGCCTAAGCTCTGATGAAGTTGTTAATTTGTTGAGGGAGCTTTCTGAGAATGAATCAGCTGTAACTTAGAGTCCGATGAAGGCATAAGATTGAATGAAAGTGACTGCGAAGAATCTAAAGAAAATGCAGATGTAATTGATAATATGCCAGTACATCTTTATACACGTACATGTCACTAGGGAAGGTATAGAATGGATACAGCATAATAATAATGTTCCTGACAGATTTGCAACTCAAAATGTTTAACGGCCAAACAGTAGTCCAACAAGCTTTGTGGCAGTTTTTTATTATATAAAGGGCCGTAATATATAATTACATGAAATAATATTTAAAAAGTCTTGAAACTAAATCCTAATGAACATTAGCCCTGCAATTGTTTAGTTAAAATAATAACTTCATGTATTTTATATCGCGGTGTCGATCGAAACGACACTGGTGGACGTTTAAAGGCAAGGGTGGGAGGAGTTTTCAAGGGTGCGGGCTACTTTTAATTTTTTCAAGGGTGCGGGCTACTTTTAATTTTTTTCTTGGTGTTGTGGTCCACCCAGTGGTGTAGTGAACTCAAAGAAAGCATACAATACAGTCGGACCTCCATTTTACGAAATTCTTTATTTAGCAAACTTTTTTCTGGAAACAATAACATTTTACGATTTTCTTCGTAAAATAACTTCCAATTAGCGAATTGCATTTTCTATTCAACAGAACTTCCTCTTATGATTCGATTTTTTTCCACCGTAATTTTTAAAATACCTGTATTTAATCGAATCTAAGCCAAAATTTCCCCCAATGTTAATGCTACTAAAAATTTGGCACGGCTTAGAATCGAAGGGAAAAAAATTGTTGGATGGGGTATTTAGAGCAATTACAGTTTCATGCATGTGCTTAAAAGTTTATAATACTGATAAAATTGATGATTATCCACTTCTTATATTAGTTTTCCTTTTAAATTTATTTTAATTTCATAAAATTGGATATCGATAAACCGTTTTAGACTATTTTTCAATTTTCATAAAATCTTGTTGAGAATTTGGAACACGGCTTATATTTGATTAAGTACGGAATTTCTAGACCTTCGTATGATGGAATGATTATTAGGTCTTAGTGAAGGCGGTCACCTCAAAATGTCTTAGCAATCCACCGGTTGATCGCGATCGACTTAATGTCCACCCCGGTTTAAAAGTAATCGAAATACCGAAAAGTTAAACATTGACAGTAATTATAAAGACAATCTATTCTCAGATTACATGATTGGAAAACATAATATACCATTTGTCGTCAAAATTTGGAATATATCTTAATTGTTTTAGTAATGTTAGTTTAATGTCTAGATTTTTTTAAAAAAATTCATATCTTATTTTTTTGTTTATAAAAAAATAAAGAATTTACGTTTCATACATTAAAATATTTCATTGATTGATTTAATTGATTATCATCGAAATTTTTCAATTTTTTCTATAACTGTTCTTTTCTTACTACTATGACTTTTCATTGCCTACAAAATTACAATGAGTAAGAGAGAAAAGAGAGAGAGAGAAAGAAGAGAGAGAAGAGAAAGAAGAGAGAGAGAAGAGAAAGAGAAGAGAGAGGGAGAGAAGAGAGAAGACAGAGAGAGAGAGAGGGAAGAGAGAGAGAGATCCAGTCTCTTAACCATTCTATTTTATTTTCTCTTTACCACCTAATGGCACGTAGAATAATTTTATTCTAAAGTTATTGTTTAGAGAAAAATGTATTTTAGCTCATTTCAATGTGACACCAAGAATATGTCTTAGGTGCTGAATAGATAGGTTAAAAATAATATTCAAAGATAAAACAAAATGTGTGCTTTATCGTTCCCTAAAATATTCAAAATGTTGTGGCATACTCCTACTTTGAAGCTCACAGAATAAACTTTAGATGTGCAATTGAATCAAAGGTTCTGAAGATAAATATTTCAAACTCTTTGTATATTCTGCGCTATTTGAAACTCATTATGAAAACTGATTTATTCCCATAACTTTTGCTTATCAGATTTAGGGAAATTTGTGTGTAAATTCGTCACCAGTGCGATCAAATTGCGCTTGGAGTGTCAAAACAATTGCTTCAGGTGGAGAGGTAATGAGGGATGAAAATGGCGGAACAATCATCAATAATCCGTCCGAAGACGTATGGGAATTCGATGACCAGTCGTCCGACATAGATGGACAATGGCCATTTGACCAGTTCCATTTACAAAACGTTTCCTGGATTCTGAGAGGCGTCAAATTGGTCTATCATATATTTAGTTATTAAAATATGTAAGTTATTGTTATATGTAATAACGTATATATATTTAAAATAATAGCGTGATAAAAAAGCGTGTTAATGTAATAAAGTACTAGTGTAGTAATGTAATAGATCACTAGTGTACTAACGTACTAATGTAATATATTACTAGTGTACTGATGTAATAGATTACCAGTGTACTAATGTAATATATCACTAGTATACTAATGTAATATATTACTATTGTACTAATGTAATAAATTATTAGTTTAGTAATGTGATAGATTACTAGTGTAATAATGTAATAGATTACTAGTGTACTAATGTAATAAAATACTAGTGTAGTAATATGATAAGAATATTAGTGCACTAATTTAATAACGTACTAGTGTAATAGATTACTAGTGTACTAGTGTAATAAAATACTAATGTAGTAATGTAATAGATTACTAGTGTACTAATTAAAAAAGGGTACTTGTGTGTACTAATGCAGTAATGTCATAGATTACCAGTGTACTAATTTAAAAAAGAAAATGGTACCTGTATGTACTATTGTAATGAAGTACTAATGTACTATTGTAATGGAGTACTATATATATAATATACTAATGCAATAAGTATAAGTATACTAATGTACTAGTGTATTGAAGTACTGATATACTAACTCGATAAGTAAAAGTATACTAGTGTACTAACGTAATAAAGACATATATAACATAATGCAGGTCCAAGTACATCTCATTATCCGATAGTTACATTTTAAATGTTCTGTCTGAAAAAAATTGTGCCTAAATCTGTATCATATAAGAATAGACCTGGTTATATATTTTATACACACAATTGGTTTCTAATTCAAGAAAAACAACTCAGATAATTTAAAGTAGCTTTTATGAATAATTTTTATGTAAAATAACATTTTTTTTTTTTTGCAACAGGCCAAATTAAAAAAAAATAGTGTGGTTTAATAATAATTTTATTAAAAATATCTTAGTAACGTCTTGGAATTTTCTTAGTTAAATTGACTATGAAAATATTAAGAGACAAATTTCAAATTTATTCTTCAAATTTAAGAAAAAAAATCATATTTAGTTATTTAATTTGTCTTGTAATTCTCATTAAAATGTTTCTTATGCAAGTTACAGTGTTCAAAAATAAAATTGATAAAGTTTACTTCTACGTTTTATTTCAAAATTCTTTTGAATTTCAAAAAAATCTTTTTAATTACCATAAAGTTCAGCGTATAACGCGGATCTACGCTTTTAAGCTGAATTTTTTAGTTTTTAGGTATAATTCGCCGTATAAGGCGCAAGTATTATTCCAGGTATTATTCCGGACTTCAGAAAAAATAGCATGCTTCTAGAACTACATTTCCTTTAAATAAATAGTATTTCTATAACATGTAGAAGTAAAAAATATAATAGGCCTATTTCGTTATTTTTAAAGCTATCGTTTTTATATTCGGTGTATATAACGCACACTCTTAAATTGCGGTCTCATTTTTTGTTTTAAAAGTAAACTTTATACGTCGTAGTTTACGGTATTTCTTTACCAATCAGTAACAGGCTAAATCACTAGAAAGTAGCATTTAGATTTAAGTAAAATAGTATTTGTTTTGAAATAAAGTTTATAAATATGCATGAAACATTATTGATGTTAAGAAAAAGTTGTAGAATTTAATAAAAATAAAATTTTATACACTACGATTCACTGAATTTAAAAAGACGCAATATATTTTTCCTGAAATCATATTCATAAATTATTATTTCAAGAAACGCTTTTCCATAAACTTGAGAATTTCTTATAATTAGCTTTTTGTAATGTAGGATAAAAAAAAGGAATCCTTCTCCGATAATTATTCTTTATCAGCTTTTTTCTCATTGCTTTCATTGTAGTTGTTGGCTTTGGATGTAATTCTTTAAAAACGAGTATAATTCATTAGTTAAGCAAAATATAAAACTAGATAATGTCTCATTAAAGGTGAAAAAAATATGCTCTTTTGATGAACATTAAAAACAGATTAGGAATTGAGAAGTGCTTTCTTTTTTGATTTAGTAATGAATAAATAGACATTTTAAGTAGTTGCCTTATTTTTAATGTAAAAAATATCATTGAAATCATTTTAAGTATCAGTTAATATTATCTTGAATATTAGTCAATATTATCTTCAAAAGTTAATAGTAAATTATATCTTTATGTACTTCAATTCTTTGCTTAGGATTACGTTATTTACTTTTTATTTCCTTTTGAGTATACTTGAAAGAAAATTAAAATGTTTGTATTAAAAATAATTTTTTTTAATTCTAATTCGATTGAATAACCGTGCTTATTTATGAATAAATGAATGAGGAAAAAGACAAATAAATTCATTTCATCAAATCTGTTGATGATGCCGTGGCCATGGCGAGATCAAATCAAAAAGTACCATGAGCCCAGATGAGAGACATTTCTAGAAATCTGTTCCATGTTATCCACATAAAGGTTTGTTAACAAACACAGGCCCCCTTTTTCCTGTAGAGCAACAAAAATAGCTAAATATCTGGATAGTCAAACATATGAGCAGGTGTTAGCTAGCTCTGTAACTGAACAGTTATCACAATTCCTATAAGTTCTTATACCTTCCTTGTCAATCTTCATTCATCTGTAATGAACTGATGTAAGCCGAGCAATGGTCTTTGTTATAAGGCGGTCTCCACTTATATTATGGAGACGATGTTTTACAGGAATTGACTTTTTCGTCAGTTTGAAATATTTTAGAGAACATTTGCGTCTAATAAGGTAACATTGAAAAAATTGTAATTATTCCAAACTTATTGTTTTATCTTTATAAAAATTATTTTTTATTACAAGAATTTAATTACACATCTTTGAGAACCAATAGGCTGAATTCATATGATGCTATAATCACATAACTACAATCACGTGTTTTCGACCTATTATTTCATAACTTCATGCACGTCCTTTTCATATGATAAATACAATTACATATTTCCAGCCAATCAGTTCTCGAGCTTTGTTGTTGTTAAATTTTGCTTTGTGCCGAAATTTTCTTTTAAAATATATATATATTTGTCAACAATAACAACGCACGTTGGTATAAAATAATGCACTTGATTTAAAAATACTCGTATAATACAAAACTTTTTTGTTTACTATAGAAACGCTTTTTCAGAATCTTAATACTTTAACATATGTACCAATAATTATCAAATCTGAAATTTTATCTACATGTTTCTAGTAGAACGATAAACACGTGTCTAATGTCAGTTTTGAATTAAATTGTGAACAGGTGATTGCATTTATCAGGTGTGATCATGAATTTACCCAATTCTAATATCTTTGAAAATAACACAAATCTATTATTTCTTGCTGTTGGTTTCGGATAAGAAAAGTAACATTTAGGTGCAATATAAAATTAAAATTTGCTTCACTTTAAACAAAACTAAGGAATAAAAAACGTATACATTAAGAAAAAATCCTAACGAAATATACCAGAGCATTTTCACAACTAATGTCAGATTTGATTTAAAAATTTTCTAATTTGCTGTGGTCGTTCTCTACCAACGGAGTGACAGCCCGTGATGAAAGTTTTCTTTCCCTAAGTGACAACGGATACTTTAGGAATGCAGCGCCCTCACTTTCCTTATTAAAGCTCCACAGATTTAATTAGAAAATAAATCTGAGTAAAATCAGGAAAGGCGTTGATTAAAATGCTTTCATAAGATTGAAAACATTATTAAAATGACATTAACTTTGTTTAATTAGGTTTACTGCTCATTTTTGTTTTTTTCAATTTCCAGTCGAAAGTTCTCGCCTGTCATTCGAAATTACCCCCGAGTGGGTAAACATTGATATGTTAGGGATACCTTTCATAGTTTTGAGAAGTTTTCAATGAAGGGTTGGCATTCATTGTGCTATGATTCGATTAATTTGTCAAATTAAATGGTTGCTACGTGTAGCTTATGCATCGGTTTTGATTAGGAAATTCAGGATCAGAAAAATAAGATACGCTATTTAAGATATGTCTGGTGAAATACTAAAAAACTGACAAGTTCTTTAATCTGATTTATCGTTTTATGAATAAAAGCCTTTAATCTTATAGAATATAGATACTTTCTACGTTTGAGAAAATAACGTATTCAAATTGAAACATTCCAAATCGATATGTCAAACATTTTGCCATTGAACTTTGAGTGAAAAAAGTATTTGAAATAAATAATGCAAGATTATTAATACTTTTTTCTGGGTTTTGTAGCGCTGTAGTAAAAAAAACAATAAGCTTACAATAAATAAAGCATTAAGCCTTTTACATTAAATATGTAGAACAACTATAATATCCTTGTAAATAAACGGAATTATTTAATATAAAAATTTTTTAATTTTTAATGAAGAGTTGAGTTTGTGTAATATGTGAAACAAATTATTTACTGGATTTTGCTGGGATTTTTATCAAAATGGAAAATGCGACATAAAAATTACAATTAAAAACGCTTTTATTTATGAACATACATTAAATTTGTAAAAATATAACACTAAACACGTCAAAGCTTTAAAATATCGGAAAAACTAAAAACAAAGGTAAATTATTTCTTCCCCAAATGCTTTAAATTTTAAAACTGGCGTAATATACCAAGATTTCTAAAATGAGAACCTAATACGTTTCAATGAAAATATACATCGATAAAATACTAAACATTTCTTGATTGTATAACCATACAATTATTTTTATTTAGATCTGTTTTTCTGAGAGCTTCAGGAAATATAATTAGAATGCAGTTTTCATCTAAATAAAATTTTTATAATGGATTGTTAAGATTGTTTTAATCAAAATATTGCTAAATAAATTATTTCAGGCAGTATTACAACAATCATTTAGGTCAACTGAATTGAATTGGTTTCCCTACAAGGTTTTGACAGTCTTTGACTGCAGTTTTAAGAAACAACTTATATCTTATTGATACTAGTAAAAAAACTTCTAATGATCTGTCAATTGTACTTGAATGATTCGTTTCAAATTTTTGGAGAAAAAAATGTTGATAAAATTTAATGCTTGAATATGTTTCCTCAGAAATAAACACATTAAATTAGTGTTTCTCGAACAATGGAGCTTGCTCCATCAAGGGGGCATGATAACTCTATGACAGGGGCAAAAGCATATTGAAAAGTCAAAAACAAAAGATTGTTTTAAAAAATTATTAATTTACTGGAAATAAACAAACAAAATGCGTTCTCACACAATAAAAAATAAAATACACATTTACACTGATATAATACATTTATAAATGTATCAGAATACGACTCAATATATTTTATAATTAATTTAACAGACTTTTTGCACTGAAAAGATCGTCCTTCAGAAAGAGATATATATACGTCCGGGATAATTAACGTATTGGCTGAACAAGACGCTTTTATACGCCGGTGGTACTTAAGAGGTTTTAGTCGTATTGTAGCTTTAGCGTCAGAATAACGTATTATTGAATTCAGTACATTGTTATTGTATAAAAGCAGGGGGGCGATGAAAATTATAATTGAATATAAGGTAACAAAAATATTGAAAGTTTGAAGAGCACTGCATTAAATACTGAAAAGAAAATCTGCCAATACAAATAAAATACACTTTATATTTAAGTCAGAATATTTTATCCTCCATGACATATTTATAAAGCAGCTACTTCTAATAAAATCATCTCTAGCAAAAACATAAATCGACACCTTAAATACCTGAGTAAGATAAAAAACGGTTAACCTAACTCTTACATTATACATGAAACTAAACAAAAATGCTTCATAAAAAAAGTCTTTTTTCAATCAATACTTTCTCATACTAGTAAACTAAAAGTTATTTTTTTCGCTTTCAAGTAGTTCACTTGCTATTCAATTGCGCGGAATAAATTTAAGAGTTTTTCGTTTCTTTCTGAAAGGAAGGTCCAAACGATAAAATTGGCAAAACAGGGGCAGGCTTTGTTCTTGTTTGAGCAGACTTAGGTACGCATCAAAGAATATGTTAATGGTGTTCTTCAGTCCATTGATTTTTTTTACGCCTTCATCTACTTGAGTATAAGGAAAAAATACTCTGGAAGTAAGTTTTTCTTTGTTTTTAGTTTTATCTTTGCTAAAATGCAAATCTGTAAGTCTTACACGAATTCCATATGGGCCTAAAACATTAAAATATTTCATGTTCCTTGCAGTCTTTCAAAAAAAGTGGACATATATATATATATATATGAAAAATATAAAAAAAGTTGTTTTGAGCGTATTTGTAAAGTTTTTGTTATGTTAACGAACAAATAAATATAAGTGTATTTATTAGGATGTAATTGATTTGAATGAAATATTACTATGTTTTCATATATTTGTAATTAATAAATTTATACAAAATTTGAAACTATCTCTCTCTGAATAAATGTTGTTTTGATAAGATTAGTTTAACCACTGGGCATTGAAAATGTTCTAGTTTTAAAAAATTATATACATTACAGTTTTCTTTTAAGAAAGATTATTTTTTAAGCAGGATACGAAGTTATAATTTTAGACCAGCTTCCTCAGTTGCAGAAGAAAACTTATACTTCTTATATATATCTCTCTCTATTTTACTTCACTAGTAATCTTTTGCTGCTTTTATTGAACACACATACACAGCAACTATATATATATATATATATATATATATATATATATACATATTTTATTACATATAAATATTTTATTACATTAAAATATAATTGAAGTATTTAACATTTCCTTTAAATAATATTGAAGTAGCATTTTAGTTGTACTACGAAATAGATTTTCCAGGGAAGCTTTCTCTCTCTCTCTCTCTCTCTTTTGGAGTTTACTCCTTTAGAATATATTTTCATAAAAAGCCTCGGTATGGAAATTTTACGAGGAGTGAAATTTGCAAAAGCAACGCTTTACAAATTTCACTCCTCAGCATAAAAAATCAGCACAGCAGCATATTCCATAGCATAAAAAAACTTTATGCTGTGTTCTTTGCATGCGCAAAATCGCTGTCGGATTGAAACAGGAAAGTTCCTAATTTTTTAAAATTACGATTCTTCTCTTCTTACTGAAATCAGATAAAGAATAATTACAGAATCAAAAAGATAATTTAATATGCCACAATTCACGGTATAATGTTTTTTTACAAAATAATGATATTTTGCTTTTTTTTTTTTACAATTTTTCCAAAAAGAAGTCGATATTGATGCGTTTTTACGAAAAGAATTTTTGCAATCGATCTGCCCGGATTTCTTATCATTGTAATCATTCGACATTTTGTACTAAAGAGGTTCATACTTTGGTGTTTTGGAATCAGTGATTTAAAAGAAAAATGCGATTTTGTTAACGAATATTTAAAAAAAATACTCAAAATTCTTATTATACATTCAATAACTTCGTCATTTGTAAAAATGTTCACACGAGACTTTTTCCCCATGGGTCAAACTTTATTAACTGTGTTTTCTCCAAAGATTGAAAAATTACTTAAAAATTACGGAGTTTAAGAAAAGTTTTTGTGTTTTTAAATAATATATTTTTTACAAGAATTCACTTACATTTTTTTTTTTTTTGCCTTCTTTTGTTTAAAAATTTCCTTTGTTTGTTATCGATGTGCAAAATTTGGAAAGTATAACTTAAAAATTAACTCCTCAAAAAATTAAATCTTAAAAAAATTCACGAACTACGTTTACTGTCGTTTCGCCTGTGGGCGTCATAGGCGTCCAAAACCACTTTTCGACGAAACTACTACTTTGCGAGTAATGATTTATACTCTGCGCGAGCTTTACATCTTAACTTGGTAGTTCAAATCACAGCTGCTGCTGGGTTACAGTGGCAGAAGTTGACTATAACGCATAAAAATCACCAAATTTGGCAAGTGAAAAAAATGCGCGCGAAAAAAATGTATTAATTTTTATTAATTCCTTATTATTTACTACAACCATTAAAAAAACAAAAAAATTCCATAATATTTGTAAAAGTCTGAACCGCTTTTACTCCGTTAGGATTATTTAAAATAAATTTATAATAATATAAATAATTATTTACAATACAAGTAAAGGTCGCTTTAAAGTAGAATTTTGAAACTCATTTAAAAATTTATCAAAATTAAATTTTATTACCCTTCATAAAACTTTTAGTTTACTCAAAAAATATTTCGATGTACATTTGAAAAATTACGTTACTAAATTAATATGCAAAATTATATTCACAAATATATACCGTTCAATAAGCATAACTTTAAAAAAAAGCGATAGATTTAAAACTGTTACTTAAAACAATGATAATTATTCTATACAAATAGTAGTTCCTTTTAGGGCATTTGATCTTTCATTGTTTTTTTTGCCACTTTCAATAAACTAGATTTTTGTTTTAGTGCTATTTTTTAAGCACAAACGGTTGTCACGAGAATTTAAAATTAACAGAAAAATTCTACTCATTTCCATTAAGATAATTTAATTTATCTACATTTAATAATGCTCATAACCTTAGCGAAGCATTAGATTTGAGGAATGTTTGTCATAACTTTTATCGCGATCCGTAAATGTTTTTACCTCATTTTTACTTCATTGGCGTTCTCTCCCCAATGACTTTGTTTAAATAATTAGTTTTAATAAACACACATATTCATGAATTATGCAACTGTTAAAATTAAATCCACAGGAAACTTACACCCACGCTTCATCGGCATTTCATTACAGAGTGTTGGCTCGCTGCCCACTTTTTAATCTCAAACGATATTGGTTTGACATCACTCTGATGGTTTTCTATTCAAAACCGACCATAAAATATGCAATGTAAGGTTTCCCGCAGAATGTAATGTTTACGGTAATAAAACCCTAGCTGCAGAATGAACTACAGAATCTAATATGGAGTCCTGTAGAAACCACATGGTGCAGTGCTAGGTATTTAAGTAGTATCCTGGCTTTCATCCAAGTTTTCTTAAAGCGAAGGGAAAAATCAACCTAATAAAAGATTATTTCGGCTTCAATATAAAAAATGCTGCTTTGAAAAAAGAAAGACAATTTAAGTGAGCTTTATCGCTTTTTCAAGTTATTTTCTTTCATAAAGCCAAGGAAAATGTGATTAATATTAAATGCCCTGATGTTATGTTATATTCTCTGATAAAGAAAGATTGTACTGTTATAATATCGAGAAACGTTTGAGTTATCTTTGAAGTACTGGACAGTGGAAATATATATAGATTAGAGAATGGATAGAGCTGAAATGGTGGTTTTGAAGCGATAGTACTGTAACTTGTTTGTATTTTTATATGAAAGTATTTTGAATATATTAAGTTACATTTTACTATTA
This sequence comes from Trichonephila clavipes, assembly GCA_019973935.1. Classification (NCBI taxonomy): domain Eukaryota; kingdom Metazoa; phylum Arthropoda; class Arachnida; order Araneae; family Nephilidae; genus Trichonephila; species Trichonephila clavipes. The sequence continues at coordinate 88,073 of BMAU01006445.1, read as the reverse complement.
ATTTTTAAAATCATTTTTACGGGCATTATATCTTATAGAACTTTTCCAGTAAAATACTCGTAATATTACTGACTTTGATTTTATTTTTTAAATAGTGTGAATTAATAAATCTCAAATTTTTAGTTGATTGCATATGCTAATTCTTTAATAGTTTTTTTAATTATAGAGGGGATGACTGTATTTCGTGAGATGGACTAAATTCATATGACGTCATAGTCACATGATAAGTGCAACCACGAGTTTTCAACTAATAAATCATGCTTTTCACTGTTGCCAATTTTTGCTTTTTTATAGAAATTTTCTTTTGAGATGTACATATTTGTCAACAATAACAAAACACATAGATAAACGAAATTGTCTTGATTTAAAAGTAGACGTATAATACTTACATTTAAAAAAAATAGAAAAACTTTTTAAAGAATCTTGACATACTTGGAGCACCTTTATTAAATTCTCAAATTTAAAATTTATCTAAACTTTACAAGAGCAGAACAGAAAGTCTAAGATTAATAGCAGCCTTAAATTTAATTTAGAGCACATTATCGCATTTATCATCTGACTGTGATGAAATTAGGCTCTTACATCACCTCTTGTAGTAAAATATTATATAAAAATATTTATAAAATCGACTTTTATAAAACTATTTCTTAGAGATATTTACCAAAGAAACCAGAGAAATTACAGAATATCCCTTTAGAAATTAAAAAAAAAGTATAGATATACTCATATTTATTACTCGCATATGCGTAAAAAGGTGAAGATTGGATATCCATCCGAAATCGGGTATATATCGGCGTATTTCGGATTACATTCAATTCATATTGAAATCGAGAGACATAGATGAGAATGATTAAATTCTAAACTCGACTAATGTTTTTGAAGATATAATGTGGCATCTCGACTACTGTATGGAGGGTGCGATGGCCTCCACCAAAGGAACTATTTCCAGTTAGAGAACTAGTGACGCCTCAATATTATGGAGTTTCGCGTTGGAAAGTATCGGAGACCGGACACACCTACGCTTATGTTTTAAGGCAAAGGAGGCGAACCTTTTTTGATCAACGTGCCCTTTTTTCTGTAAGAAGGTTCAATGAGGTATAGACGTGCCGTCCAATAATTTTGAATTGTGACTATTGAGAAAATTATAAAACTAAATACTAAGATCTCTTTATTTATAACGAAAAAATACATTTTGCACTGTATAGCAGTAAATGTTTTATTTATATATGTAATTCCAATTAAAATAACATTAGTGTGACTTCTGTTGTGATAGATTAGATGACAAATAATTTGTATTGGGACTGTAAAATGTTATTTTTAGCAGAATGCAAGCTGAATTGGAGTCATCTTCCAACGGTTTCTAAGTAAGTCTTTAATGTTATTCATCTCCGGAAATAATGACTCGCAGGCATAGGTAGATGAAAATATGGTTGAAATAGCATGAGCCAGTTTCTTCAAACGGCTAAATGATCTGGAATCGAGTTCCATGTTTCCAAACTTTCAGTACTAGCATTTTTACTTATATTGCTTTTTAATATTTCAGTTTCAATCGATTTCAACTTTCTCCCTTTTTTTCAACAAATTTTTGAATCCATATTGAACTAGACTGGAATCAATCAGTTGCGTTTCAAATTTTTCAATTTACAACCAATAGAATTGGGGCACATTTAGTTTATTAAATGAAGTCACATCAGGGTGCATAAAAAAACTTCCGCGTTTCCAATAATTCATTGAACTGAGAAAATCTTACTGAAAACTGTGACCAGTCGCTCACGTTTGTTCATAATACTTCATATTGAACTTTGTTATTTTGAATTAAAATGCAAATCATTTTGATCGGTGGCGTGCCCAAAATATTGTGTCGCGTGCCATCAATGGCACGCGTGCCACTGGTTCGCCATCTCTGTTCTAAGGCAAGTCAACTTTTGATCTCTCTTTATCATGCTGACAAAAGAGTGCCCCGCACATTTCCCACTCCAATCTCAAGCTTCAAAGTACACTGCGTAAGGAACCAATAGCCGAATAGTGATCCCGGCTACGTTCAAACATAAATGATTCTACCTTACATGTCACTTTTGTGGGCGTGTTGTATTCCCCCTTTGAATAGGTAACAAAAGGGGGGAAACATTTTTTTCGTCTCTGGGTACGCTAAGGAGCTTCACAGACGCTAGATAGACACTTCTACAACGCCCCAATGCACTCCAATGGATTATCTCTTCAATTGATTTCCAAATTCACTTGGACTCTCCCACACTTTCTGTGAACTATCAAGGCTCACACCTATGAACAACCTACAACCACAATATCGCCCGAACGCAGTTTTTCACAAGAGTGATCTGGCCTTAACAGCGACCTCAACAGCGTTGCACCTTAGCAATCCCATAGCAACGGGAAATGTTGGATTGAATTGTCCCAGTTCTTCATGAATGTAGAAATAAAAAAAAATGGACCTGTGAAAAATGGAAAAGTCGAAATTCCATTTTCCTATTTACACACACATGTAATAAAGAAATATACCTCATCAGAATGGAAGTGGAAATATTATTTTCCTATTCACACACGTATGTAGATGAATGGAAAAGCTTTGGAATTTTTAACTAAGCAAATTTGGTATGAAACAAAATCCAGCCACATTGTAGCCTCTCTATATAAAAATGGTAGCCAGGATTTCATAGTTTTAACGGAACACAGTAATACTTCCGTTAGTCCAATTCATTTTGGGATACCACTCATCAGACATGGTTAACTGTTTCTAATAATTGTTTGTGCTTCATCGGAGCTGCCACTTCCAACTGAAGCTCATAGCTCTGTGCCTTCCAGTCATAAGGGAACTGGGTTGTCTATTAACCCTCAAAGCTCATATATTTCAGGATATGTTCTACAGAGTGCCTTAGAAGTTTGCTGTAGCTTAAACATTGAATTCAATGCTATCTGGGAAAGTATTGTTCTCTTATCCTACGAATATCGTATCTTATCACTCGTATAATACGATTTTTGACAGTTAATGATTAATATTTTGGCCCAATACATATTGTTGCCATTAAGTTGTTGCTTTTGTTGAATTATTGAAGTTAACTTCTTATGACACGGTAAGGAGAAATTTCCGTTACGCGTTACCAGTTATGGTTAGCGATGAACGTAAGTTAGAAATGAATGAAGTTCCGAATCCCCCCTTCCGTTTTATAAAACGCCATCTAATTCATACTATCTATTTCAGACAAAAAATAACTACATAATCGGAAAGATCATTTTTTTCGCCACGATATGGTATATTTTTTTAAACAAAATAATAATATTTTCTATTTTTTACGATTTTTTTAAAAATGAGTCAAAATTGATACGCTTTTGTAAAAATGGTTTCTAAATCATTCCTTTTAAGTTTCATTTCGAGTTAATGAATTGATGTTTTATTCTAAACAAGTTCATGCTTTTCTCTTTTAGAATCAGTCATAAAAAAATAAAAAAATGACGAAATATTTTTTTTTACGATTTTTCAAAAAATACTCCAAATTTGAATTAAATATTTAATAAATTCATTATTTATAAAAATAACCTAACGGAACTTTTTTTCCATATATAGAATAGTATTATCCGTAACCTGTTCAAAGATTGAAAAAATAGATTAAAAAGTACGGCTTTTAAAATTTCTTTTGTGTTTTTCGTCTATTAGCCCTGAGCTAGCACCCACCCCCCTCTCCTCATTCAACAGCAACTTTAACAAGCCTTTCCTCTTTTAGCCTTGCGATACATACTTTGTTTTGTTTTTACGTTACCTAGAAGTCAAATTATAATCAATTTTATGAATTAAAAAAAATTGGAAGTGAGTCTTTAATCTACCCGAAGTAGGTATTTAAATGGTTCAAAATCTGTCAAAAAATAGTTTAAGGAGAGTTTGTTGGAGGATATACAGTTTTAAAATTATTTTAAGGAAATAATACAGACAATCTATTGTTTTAAAATTTAGTGGCGACACAACAATTCTTCCAATAGTTTGGCAATAAAAGATTGTGTTTACTAAATTTTCAATCGAATGGAATTTCTATATACAGTTTAAAAAGTGAGTATTTAAATCATATACATGCTTCGGTGTAATTAATTTGATAGTTGTGAAAGTGTTATATAGTGCTTCATTAATTTGTATTTTAAGACTAAAATGGACAGTAATTTTTTAAAAAATTTTTTACAAACATGCCCAAAATTTTTACTGGCTCTATGTTACTTAAAACTAAAACCATATAAAAAATTGGTGAGAGTAAAATGAGTAGTTTTTAAGAAATTTAAAAATTTCAAAACGTTCCATGCGTTTTGATTTCTTTTTAAATTTCAGAGTTTCACCTGATTTAACTTCTTTAATCAATTCTTTACAAATGTATGCATGCAATGTAATGTTTTATATGATAATTTACAAAATATGGGTAAACGCAAATTTTTATATAATAATTTCAAGAATTTTAATGATTTCCTTCATAAAAAACTTTTTAATTTCTTCTTTCACCCTATCCCTATTATTACAATACATCCAAGAATTAATAACTATATATTGTATGAATACCTTTGGAAAGTTTTGTTATAATTCGACAAAAATTGCAACGCATGGAACATTTTGAATTTTGGTTTCGAGGCAAATTTTTGATTCTGAGAAAAACATCTTTTTTTTTTATTTTAAGGGAAATTAACTTAGTTTTTTTAAAAAAATTAAAGTTATAAATATAAACTTGAAATTGAAAAACTGATATCATACAAATAACAGATAGATGCAGAATATATATATAAGGTTCTGCAATATTTATTGTAACAGTCACATTGACACGTGGTATATACAGTGCTAAACATTGAAGTAAGCTAGAACTTTCTAAAAATATCTGAAGAAAATTAGCAGAATGTATTTCATTATTGTTTCATCTCAACCAGATAGTGTTTTAATTATTTCATTAATCATAATGAGTAAAAATATAGTATTTCAATGGGATTAAATTACAAAAATTCAACATTTTTGAAGAAAATTTTTGATTTTTAGAAAAACAGCTATTTTTATTCTCAAGGAAAATGACTTAGTTTTTTTAAAAACAATTAAAAACATAAATATAAATTTGGAAAAACACTAATAGGAGCCAAAGAAGTTAACTTCGAATGCGTGTTCACACTGATACATGCTTTTTTTTATACACGCTGAAATAATCGTCCGTGAATTTTGAATTTTATTTGTACCTTCGAAATGCTTTGAAACATCTTACAATGGTACCAAGACAAGAATAAAAAATTTGAATTCATTATTATTTGCCATTCTCTTTCTGTAAATGACACTAATAGCTAGCATGAATGTTAATTTTCATATTAAGCACTGAATAGAAAATGAAATATTCGTGTCGATGCATTTCCATACGCTTTGCTTATCTTTCTTTCTCATCATTAGATTTTTTGGCGCTTTAGGCCACAAATATTTTGATTACTTGAAGTGTCTTTAGAAACAAAAAAATAATATTAGAAAATAAGTAATTTATGAATCATTACTTTGATTTAATAATTAATTACCAGCTGCAATTTTTTTGAATCGGCAAAAGCTTAGTAATTTTAAAATTTCATTAGCTAGTCAGCTTTCTTTTTATTGGCACCACTTGCAAAGGCCATTGTCCCAAAGAGCAAAGTACAAAAGAAGTCAAGTAGACAAATTGCGAAATTCATTTATATTACAACAATAAATGAGCAGCGATTAAACGGGTGGTACGTTTTATGTAAGAAAGATAGCTAGTACTTCATTACAAAATCTCCTGGATAATATAAATTAAAGACGGTTACCATTTTATCCTTCTTATCCCTTAAGCAGTTTAAAGAGAAAGAAATAGTGTAGAATCGGCAATTTATATAATCTCTGTGTCATTGCAGGTATTTAATATATCTGATGTGACTGGAATTGTAAGCCTTTCTTAGCGGTTAAAGATTGTAGCTAGAAAAAAAAGAATTGCAATTTACTGATTTAACTGTATTCCGTGGTACTTAATGAACCATAAACATAAATTCATTATTTTTAGATATTGTATTAACTCATGCAATTTTTATCCATTATTTATTCTTTATATCCTCAAGTCTCATGATTGTTTTAGTATTGGTTTAAACTGGATAGATTCGCACTTAATGAAATAGCGTTTATATGAGAAGAAAATGTGCTTCAATTAAATTAAAATTAATTCTTAAAATTAAAATTGGAGTAAAGTGCTTTCTAGATATGATTTGACAGTTGTTCGGTTTCGTGATGTCTATCTCACTCACTTACAGATGTTTACGCTCATGTATGTATATATATAAAATATTTTTTGCATGAACAATTTCTTCATACAGTTTATAAAAGTATAAATTATAGAAGTATATGAATTAATTGTCTGATTATTAATAGCTCGTTTAAATGAATTTTCAATTTCCGGCATGTTATTTTTTTATCAAAAACAGAATTTTTGTCTAAGCGAATATTAATTAGCTATTTATGATTTATTGGCTTAGCTCCCATTCCTAACACATTTATTGATTTACTGTTAATATGCACCGGTTTAGTTCCTAATATAATTTAATTCGTCTATTTCGTTCAATTTCAGGCATACATTTAAAACAGTTTAAACATTACAGTTAAGATTGCAAAAGAGTTTCAGATGTATAATAAAAATTGTATAGGTGTTAAGTTAAAGTAGCATTTGAACTTTGCAGTTGAATTACCATTTTTTATAAAAAATGAATCAAGAAATAAATTCTATGATCTCATGTTTGTTCATATGTATATTATTTAGTCCATAGAGTGGAGTGATGTCCCTTTCAAATGAAACTAATATCCTAGTAATTTCAAATGCAGGTAATGCAATATTATTAACGGTTAAATTAATTATAATATTGTTAATGTCTGCTTACACGAACTGTGCCTACATTAACATACTACATAAATGTCTTTTTAACATGAACCCCAATTATTTCAAAATTCTAGTTGCAGGAACACTTTGAATGGTAAGGGCGTTAAAATTCCATGTAGTGGCTTACGGTTCCAGATGGGACATGATAGCCGAGTTCTCCTGGTAGCAAGTGCTTGGTGGAGGTATCAGTCGAACTGAAGATTCATTGTGTCAGTCCCTAATAAATGATAAATTTCACGAGGCTAAAAGTCCTAATGTTATGGAATGACGTGAACATTTGATGCACAGTCCAGGTATCATTCTCATAATATTATCGTAGTTACGAATTAAGAGGTGTATGTAGTTATCGATGGATACAAAAATGCAGGTGAAAGGACTTAATGCAACAACAAAAGACACAGGTGCACAATAGATGTTAAATATAAAGGTGACTGTCTATGTTCGGAACGGTAATTTTGAAAAAGCGTGTAAATGTATAACATTTTTTGATATTTAGTCACAGTTGAATTAGAATATACATATAAAAGTGTCTTAAAATATTTTTAAAATGAAAAAAAATAATTAAATTTAATTTTTTGGCAAAAAATGAAGGAGAAACAATATATTTTTAAAACATTAACAAAGTATCTTCTTAAATAATAATTGTTTGCCTATATATCTTTATACATAATCTGAACTAGAATTTTTGAAAAAATCTTAGTATTTATAGTGTTACTATCAGTTGAAGTAATAACCGGTGTTTTGTAAAATTTCTCTTCTTAGATATATTAAAAAAAGAATAAATGATGTACTAACATATTTCAAAAATTCTAGTTCAGGATCTGTACAGAAATTTTGACTATATAGATACAAAATGTTTTTATTTCGGAAGCATTTTTTTCATCAACGGAAAATGCTTCAAATGAATGTTACTTTTTCTTCACTTTTTTGCCCCAAAATTGCTTGTTTTTCATTCTAATAATTTTCTTAAAACAAATTTTGTATGTTTATTCTAATTCAAGTGAAAATAGAAATAAAAAAAAACACATTTTTTATACGCTTTTGCAAAATTACAGTTACGTACATGCCTAGTCAGTCACCTTATATTATCACAAAACAATTTTTTTATATTAAATTGCACTAATAAAAATTATTTTTTCTTACGAGTAATATTACGTGAAATAGAACTTAATTACTAATACTGTTTATTCTAATCTTTAATTGTTCATTCATTATAAACGCAACTTTAGTCAAATATTAAAATTAAATAAAAATGTATCATTTTTAAGCAATTTAATTAAAATGTAAATAAATTTTTTTTCACAGATGTTTATATTTTACTTATTTAAAAACAGACCGAAATATTTCTGTTTTTTTTTTAATTGGCGTATTTCATACCACATTAAAAAAACTAAAATAAAGATATAATTATGACACAAAAATAATTAAACTCGATGATAAGAAAGTTAATTAACCTAAAAATATTCCTTGTGAAACACGCGGGATGGATTTTTTTAACTTTTATTTCACGAAATATAGTTTTTAAAACCAAAAACATGATCATCATATATCTCTAAAAGTGTCCGTTGCATGACAGGGTAAAATAGCTTTATTGGGAAAGTTAACCGATAAAACAAAGGTAATTAAAAACACTCTAACGTAGAAAACATTTATAAAAGGGAAATCATTCTTTTTTTAAACGGCCGTGGAAGTTTGCCAAGGTTTTCTGAAATTAATGAATACGGCGTGGAAAAGTATATTTGTCTGTCAATAGTTTTAGTTTTCGGAAAACTGTAAAATCCTGATATGATGGTAAAAATAATTTAGTCCTTTTTCTTTAGTATGTTTATTTTTGAACCAAAACGAGATAAATATGTTAATTTTATAATTAATGAAGGAAATATATGGTTTTTTCCCTCTGGAATAGTTAAATGTATTATTTCATGCAAATCTACTTTCGTATGCAAACGTCTTTTTAACCTTCGACGATATCTAGTTTCAAAAAAGTAATATATTGTAAAAATATCCGACTACGTTCAGAACCGTTATTTTAAAAATGCGTATAAATGTACGATTTTTTTAATATTTGGTGTCACCTGAAATAAAATAACCATGTAAAATTGTTTTGAGAATATTACTACAGTAAAAAATTATTTAAATGTAATTTTTTTGGCAAAAAAAGTAAGAAAGTACTACATATATTCAAAACATTCTGAATTTATGGAAAATGCTTCTATAATAATAATATTTGCCTATGTATAAGTAAGACGTCTAGATAGAGCCTGAATGAGCAATTTTGAAAAACATCAAATTAATTTCAAAATTACGATCAATTAAATTAATAACTGATGGGATTTTTTTTGTTAAATTTCTCTATTATGGTGTATTAAAAATTAGAAATAAAACCACTTCTAAATATTTTATTCAAAACTCCTAGTTCAAGCTCTGTACAGAAGAGTCTTAGCTATATAGATAAACAAAATATTATTATTATAGAAGCATTTTTCATAAGGAAACAAATCAGTGAAAATATGTCCTCCTTTCCAAAAAATTGCATTTGGCTCTTGCACCATAAAACATCACATTCACATTCTCACAAAAAATTGCATTTAAATATTTTATCTTGAAGTAATATTCATTAAAACGGCGCTTTTTAAACTGTGGGGCGTGCCGCCCTTAGAGGGCGTGATAACTCTACAAGGGGGCAAGAGCATATTGAAAAGTTTCAAACAAAATATTATTTAAAAGAAGTACTGATTTAGTTGTGACGAATCGGTACGGAACCTTTCCACTAATATTCTTAGGCGTCTTTCTGGGGAATATAAATTCGCGTTTATTTCCAATCAACTCCAAAAAGAAGTTTGGGATATTTAAATTAGATAAGGTATTTAAGTCGAGGGTTGCGAGATAGCAAGAGAGATGATGGTAGACTATTGAGCCAACAAAGTTAAAAGCAAAACTAGAAGATTCAAAGAGATTAGATTCGTGAAGACGTCGTGCTGCTAGAGGTACCAGAAACCTGATATAAGCCAGCGGTAAATATAATTCACATATGCTTAAAGTAAGCGTCAGTTTGAGCTACTTAGTTAAAATTAATGACAATTAAGAATTCGAATACGTGTGTTTCTCGGATCTCCTATTTCGGTAAACCTTACTTGAGTTGAGCTAGATTAGTAATCAATCGTATTCTTAGTAATTTAATTTAATATAAAGGCAAATCCCTTTAGAAGACGTAACATTATTATATTATTTGTTATCAGAGATTTTCGACGAAATTATAACAAAAATAAATAATATTATTATTCAATATGGCTTTTGGTGGTTCTTTGCCTCAAATTAATCTTGGTGTTCAAGGTGTGACCCAGGGGAGGTCATCAGATAGTGAAAGTAAACAAAATACACACACACACATTATGACATAATAAAAAAAATAAATTACACATTTACACTGATACAAAAAACTTATAAATGTATCAATACTACACAGTGTATTTGATAATTAATTTAACAATACTAACTTAAGAACAGGTCTAATAATTATTAGTGGCCCATCGTCTTGTCAGATATAAATTATTTATAAACATTAACACTTATTTTGGTATTTTTATTGATTTATAATTAATTCCTTAATTACCGATAAAAAAAAGTTATGCAATGAGCTCCCAATGCCACTGGACACACTGTCAAAGTACTTTTATGGATAGCAGTGCACAGAAAAGATTGTACTTCGGAAATACGTAAAAAAACGTCAGGGAAAATAACGCTTTTGCTGAATGAGACGTTAATACACGCCGAAACAACTTAAGAGGTTTAAGTCGTATTCTAGCTTTGCATCAAATAGTATAATTGAATTCAACACATTGTTATTGTTTGGCAGGGGGCGCGATGAAAATTATGATTGAATATTGTGTGGCAAATATTGAAAGTTTGAGAAGCACTGCATTAGAACATTTTATATGTCTATCATAATTTAGGTGTCATTAAATATCAGAAAAAAGTATTCATTTATATGCTTTATATACCAAAACCACAATACCGAACACCGTCGGTTCTGTGAAACTAATTATTTTAATAATCAAAAATAAACATAAATAACTAAAAAGGCTGCAGTAGATTACTCTATGTTTTTTTTTTTCTTGAATTTATTTTTAAATATTCTTTTATAAGGCATTTGTTTTAAATTTAAATAAAAAAAAGACGCAATATACATGAGGAGTGGTCAATCGCTAGTGCTCGAGGGTAACGTTGGAGAAGCGGTGGATAGCGGAGAAATAATTGCATTCAATAGCATCTCAGAAAAGGTTTAAATTATACCATAAAAATTCATAAATATAAGTTAAATAAAATAGTGTAGGTTTTATTCAAATTATTTATTGCGCTAATATCCCATATATGGCTGAAACCATATTCAATTTTAGAAACAATTCAATGAGACAACTGCCCATCCGGTATAGACGTTAGTGACGCTGTCTGTTGTGCCGTTGGGCCTAAGTTTGAATCCCGGAGTGAGTGAGGGAATATTAACGTCGCACTATTCAGCTATTCCAAGGCTTTTAACAACGTACCTCGTAATTTTGAACCATGATTCATTAACGAGGTTGACACCTGAGCTGGCATCTCCTTCTCCTAAATTCCACACCCCACCAACCGGAGGACGTTTGAGCTTCGACGGATTTAAAATTTTATCGTCCCCCCTACACGTCGGGTCTTCAGCGGTACTAGGCTCGAACTCATAATACACCATCCACGAATTTGTTACATTGACTACTAAGTCCCGGGGAAGGTATGGATGTTTGTGTAAATGTATAGTTCCTTTATGACATGGGGTATTTTAAATAGCCGTCTAGCCACAAGTCCTCTCGTGAAGTTATTGGAAGGGAGAGAGAGGTGGGATGACCCTGACCCAGCGCAGGGTGTTCTCCCTCAAAATTGAGGTGGAACCGAGCCAAATCGCACTGACGCCTAAATGGGGCTCAAAACCACAGCTAACGACAGGTATAGAAATAGGTTCTTGCCACGATGTATTTCTTGGGCTTTGATCTGATGTTACAGTCAATCAGGTGGCATAAGTAACAACAAAACTTTTTGAAATCAGGAATGAAGAAAGGAAAAAAAAGCTCGTGGTTTAAAGAAATTCTTATATTGAAAATGTTTTAAATTTCTTTTAAAAGATATATATATATATATATATATATATATATATATATATATATATATATATATATATATATATATATAAAGCATACACTGATCCATCATTTTGTTTTAATTGCAATAATTAATTATCTTGTGCAATATTAATAATAAATTTGATAAACAAATGAAATGTTCTATCAAAATACGTTTTCCCTTACTTCTTGTAATAAGATAATTTATTATGTTATTCATGAAAAGCAAAGCGATTAGTAACGTTTCACGTTTTAAAAGTTTCATTTTAGATTAAGTTATGTGGCTAATATACGTATTTATTTTAATCTTGTATTATCAAATTTTACTCTAAATGTGCCAGAATTTACTGTACCTTAAAATACTTATGATTTGTAAATGTCACTAACAATAAAAACTACTCAAATTGTGAAATGTATCGAACCTTACCATTTTTTATGTTTTAACAGCACGAAATACATATTTTAACTATCGATAAACATTATAATTGGAATTGGATTGTTGTATGTTTTGTAATAAATAAAAGTATGCGTACACAGACAGTTATTCCGACGTTGTCAAATCTAAATTAACCTGAAAGCTGATTTTATCTTTTCCTTTGAGAAATAAATTATGTATAATAATACTAAACATTGATTTAATAGAATATATATCGGATAACTTCAAACGCGTGCGAAATTTTCAAGCAATTGTATTTACAATGATAATAATTAATATATTAGAGGCATGTTTGTTCACATTGGATTTATAAACATTAGAAAAGACACATTTAACGCTATAAAACGAGTTATTCTAAATAGTGTTAAAGGATGCTATAAATATAGGCTTTTTTAAACAAGAAGTAATTTTTTGTGCTTTTACTAATTATCACGGATTTTCTGTAAAATGCATTCAAATAGCTAATTACACTTCATTACGAGTTTTATATAGCTGTACATTTCTAAATTTAAAAATTGATATTAAAATTGTACTTGAATAAGTAGGAATAAAAAATAATATTAATAGGTTTCATCGTAATTTAGCTTTGTTTAAAATAAATTGTTTAGATGTTTATAAAACTATTTCTCTCTATATATAAAAAGTTTTTTATGATGTTCTAATAAATTTATTTATACATAGTTTAGTTAGTAAAAATGGGTAAAAAAATTGTGTTTAATTGAAGAATAGTGCCAAGAAAACGATTTACCTATGGAGTCTCTTCTACTCACCAGCACTTTCTGGAAAAATTCCGTTTATATCATAGAATAAGATATTATCGATTTCTTCAGAAATTTCCAGAAGCATCAAGTTGTGGTCGCCAATTCACCAAAATTGATCCCCTCAAAAGATTTCAATTTGGCTGTACCTCCAAAACTTCGCCAAATTTCCATTGAAACGCCATTAAAATGTAAGGGATGGTGATGTTGCGAAAGTTATAATTTTTATCATAAAGTAAAATCAACAGAAATTAATTAATAGTTACACAAAGAGATAAAACATTAAGTACACAAAATATGCTCTCTATGTGTTTGAAAGTTTTTATGATGCTGTCATAATTTTATTTACGCATAAAGTATAGATAGTAAAAATGGTTTGCAAAATGTTGCATTTAACTGAAGAGCGTCAAGAACGAATTTTAGAAAAAAAAAGTACAAATGAAAAAAGGGTACAAAAGACAGAAATTTTTAAGGATGATAATTTACATCGTGAACAGTTTAAAAGCTAAGAGCCAGCCGGAGAATTGAAAGCATAAGCCTGAATGGTCTTAAAATTTGACAATTTTAGCAATGAGTATGAACATTTGTATAATTTGTACAATGGAGGCTGGTCTACCGTTAAACGTATACAAGGGGTACTCCCCTAGTCTTCTTAAATTATGTTTTAAAATATTCAAAATATCAATCCCCTAGCCTACTTTTTGTTATCTGTATTCTCGAATGTTATCAAGTGTATTGTAATCGGTTTCATATTAAATATATTGAAATAGATATTTCTTCCAAATAAATCACATCTATATTCTTGAAAATATTTAAAAAAAATAATTCATTTTATTTTTATGAATGTTAGAATTTTTTATAATAATTAAAAAACACTAAGAGATAAAACAATTTTTGTTCAAAATAGGATTACCTCAAATTTTTCATCTTTGATCTGTTGTATTATTATGAAAGAAAATATTTAAGATGAACTTAATCGAATGTTTTCTGCTTGAATTAACATGAATTAGGAATTACATAATTATTTTGATTTTAGAATTAGATTAGTTATAAATAATTATAAAAATTCTATTAAAATTAACATTTTATTGCAATTTTTAATTTGATTATACGTGTTTATATCACATAAAGAATACGAATTGATTTCAATGAAAAAACAGTAATCAAATCTAATATGATCTAAAATACTTATTAATGTTTATCTCTCTATATAAAAATGGATCTTTATATATATGACCTTGCTTTATTCCAACACCTTTCAACCGATCACTATAAAAATTGGCATGTATATGTATTTTTTGTGGAGAAGGTTTTTGTGCTATCTCTTTGTTGCAGCTCCTCACCAGTTGGTACTACAGCATATCAACTTCTGCACCATTCAATCAATCGCTAATTTGCGAACATGGTCGCCAAAAAAGATGTCAACTTGGCTATATCGCCAACATTTCGCTATGTTTCTATTGAATAGCCATTATAATGTAAGGAACGGCGTTGCTTGCGAATCTTACAATTTTTTAACATAAAATAAATATAACAGAAAGCAATATTAACGTATTATATATTCAGATTAAATTATTTACACTATTTACACCACAAATAATTTATTTAAACATTATTAAGTGTTCATTACACAAAATATGTAACAATGTGCTACTTTTGCTGAGCAGAAATCAGCTTTGGAAGGTGTTTTCAAAAATCGACTCACAAGAAAGTTACGGCGTGTTATAAATTTTAAAAAAATCTTTAATCGGCTATTAGATCTATAGACTTAAAATTTAACAAATATGGTTTTTTGTTCAGCTTAAATATGCAAAAAGCATTTTTTGTTTAATTTGCAATTCACGTAAAATTAACTCATGAAAAACTAATTTATTCATCAATCTGTATTTTTTAATTTTTAAATACAACCATGCGAAGACCATGCATACCAGCTAGTGAATTAGGAAATAAATTTACTTTTTTTTAAATGTTAAAACTAATTTTAGTGATTATGATTATAATTTTAAAAAAACAGAGAAAGAAACGCGAATCATCTTACAAAATATTTTTACTTCAAACGATTTCTAATAAATGAATCCTACAATGTGAAATAATCTATTTTCAAACGATTTCTAAAATATTTAAATCTATTTAAAAATGTTATCTCGGAACAAATTGAATTATTTTTAAAGAATCGGAACTGATCAGTTCACGAGAATTATCTGAAAGAATTTACATTCTCTGTTATGTGATATTTTATTCATTTTCTACTTCCTGAGTACAATTTGCGAGCTTAAAAGACCCGGAATAGCGATTGGAAAACATTGTTGCTTGAGATCACCATCCTATTTGTGATTCCTAATGCAGAAAAAAAAATTAAATAAAAAAAATAAAATAGAATAAAAGAACACAAAATAGAACAGACGAACTTCAGACTGCATGTAGCGCCCTCTCACGTTGCCTGTTGAAACATGCATGAGATCCATTTGCTTAAATGATGAGTGTCAGTTCCAAGCTAAAAGAAAAAGAAACATTTCTTTCTCCTTTTTTTTTCATGGCAGCTCTTCATATTGACATAGCGTTAGAGCTGCTCTGTTGAAGATGGTATCTCCACCTTTTTTTGTACGTTTTCCCTTATTTTTTTTCTTTATTTAGGAATGGAAATAATTTGAACGGAATAAGGTTTCAGTCTTTTTTTAAAGGTATGATGTTACCTTCAGGGATATCAGTTGTGAATCGTTTGCTCATGCTTCTCTCCTTTCTTATGAGCTTTGTATAGATATTAAAATTACTGGTATTTTGTAATTTTGGATAGTACTTTTTGAAGAGATAATTTTTTTAGGATCGTTCTGCTGTAGAGTGAATCTAAATTAAGCGTCAGGTTGACTACGATGCACTCGATTCGTTTTACTCGGCTCCATTCACCAATTGTGTTCGTGTCGGCGACACTCTCTTAGTTTTGAATTGAAAACTTTTCAGGCTCGTGTTTTTCTATATGTAATAAGTGCATGCACACTTTTTCCCTGAAGGCGATTTTCTCTATTTAAATATTACTGCCATACAGCCCAATTTCACTTAACTCGAGCGAGTGAAAGGAGAACAAGTGAAAATTATTGAAAAAAAAAGATTATTCTTATAAGGAGAACGAAGAAACGAGACATGGGATCTACTTTTTGATTTGGTAGAAAAATTAAGTACAAAAATGTGCCCAAATAATTTGAATCTGGAATTTTAATAAAGTTAACTGATGATAAAGTTGCCAATATTTAGGTTTATATTAGTGATGACAACTAAGAGATTACGAAAAAATAAAAGCATTAGTTGTAAAAAAGTACGAGGCCTTTTTTTTTGCTTAGAAATTTTAAGAAAAGTAAATGGGTAAGTGAGAGTGAATATTAACGTAGCGCTGTTGAGGTACACCAGGGCTTTTGGTGACGGACCACGTAATTTTGAACCATGGTCAAGTGACGTGGACGACACCTGAGCTAGCAGCCCCTCTCCCAACTACCACACCACACCCACGGGAGGACATTTCAGCTCTCAGAAGATTTAGTTTGCATCACTGTCCTACACGGTGGGTCTTTAGTGGTACTGGGCTCGAACTCGTGGCAAAGCCAGCCACGATCCGATACCTATACCACGACCGAAAAGTAAATGGTCTCTTAGTGCATGTTTTCTTGCCTTATATAGAATAAGGTGTTATATAAGTTACACAAATGGTACTTACCTATTATCGCAACGGCATTAGTGGCATTATATGAATGGAAGTCCACGGTTGCCAATTCAACTCTACGGCAAATGTGAATTTAGGATTGCCAACTTGCACGTTGGCAATGTTGTGATAATACGTAAGTACCGTAAAAAGGTATATTCTGTATAAATAAAATCTACTTACATAATTTATGAATAAATATTTTTAAATGATTTGACTAATTGATATTTAGTCATGTATACTCATATATAAATATAAATAATTCATAATTATTTAAACATTGGCATCTACAGAAAGTGGATGAAATAAACAGATCCACCGATAAATGGGCAAGAAAAAGAGAATTACTTAACGCCCGTAAACGAAAATGTTGTGAAAGAGATCGTAGTACATCCGAAAAATTGTAGTCTGTTTCTTAGACTAGACATTATCTCTAAAACGCTGCCTCATTTGTGTTTTTTAAAACAAGAGGATACAATATTGCCTCTTCCACGTATTTTGACCAATCTCTTTACCGGAAATCATACGACTAAATGTTGCCGGTTGAAAAAACTATAAAATTTAAATCTCCAGAGTAAAAAATAATGATTTGTGTATCGCGCTACAATGTCTGTATGTTTTTGCGTTAAGGTCTGTCTCTGTTTTTGTTGTGTGCATTATTATTAGCTAAATTACAACTAAAAATACAAGGAGTGTTCACAATTTTTCAACAACTGCAGGCCTACAAAATATTCTACCCGAAATGTCTTTTATTGACAGTGAAATCTTCTACATATATATATAATGATAATAATGATTGTCAATAGTAAAAATAAAAATAAGGTATACGATAGTATTATATATGATTACATTTAAACATAATACCAAATAAAAAATATATACACTCACTTATTAGTTTTAGTACTATAACAATGTATTTTATTCGATTTTTGTAGCTGGACAAATATTTCCCTTGGATCTTTTCTGTTCAAAACCTTGTTAGAAGAAAGATAAATTTCGATTGATCCATTCCACGTGGGCAAGCGATCGCAGCAAATTCATCTCCTCGGGCTTCAATCTAAAATTAAACATCCCCCCCCCCGTTCGAAATACCAGTAGAATCATTAATTTCGTTGAGGAAACCAATTCTTCGAGATTTAATTCATGACATGGCGCCTGGCCATCACTCGACCGTTATTACTTCCGAAATTCTAGAAGGCAAACTATGTCCCCCGCGCGTGTTCCGCTCGTTGTTTCCTGGGGTGTAATTAAAGAGGGTCACTAATTTCCCGGGATCAGCGTAGAAACCGGATAATTTGGCGTGTCCTGACCCGGTCCGGGAATGCCGGATTTTGAAGAATTGACAGTTTGCTCTTGTAAGACCGTTTAAAACTTCTTATGGGAAACGTTGTCCTTTACTAGGGTTTGGTAAGAAATTGTTCTAAACTGCGTTCATTTGTGTGTTGTGTGTGTGATTCTATGTATATATAAATATTTATCAGATATACAGAAGAATATATTATTTAGAAAAGTAATAAAAAAAATGCGAAATCCTATGATTTGTAGAGAAAGGATAGGTTTTTGTTTTTTAAATATGCTGAAAGTCAAAGTAACCTGGGTTTTTTTGTTTGTTTTCGTTTTATAGAGCATACTGTGTTTAATTATGGATTCTTCTACATTCTTAAAGTGAAAATTTTAAATGAAAATCGGTAGCTAATGAGGAAGTTTCAAGGCTGAGATTGTTTTACTTTTTCAATTTGCGTCTAGAAACCCTTGCTTGATATTACAGTCCACACAATCTTTATCATTTTTTCAATTAAACTATAAGGAATTGTGCCTTTTCCAACAAACGCAGACGTCTAAGTAAATATTAGCTTTTTCGGACAGAAATCCTATTAGTCTAATCAATGCATGTTGATTTTTTTAATCCATCAAACTTAATAATAATACTTGATTAAATGCTGCAGTTAAAACTTGAATGAATCGTTAAATTCCTATTCTGGCGCAACATCATTTATTGTTTACTCATGTACTCTTAAGAACATATTACTTTTGATTTTGTGGACATCATATTGTTACGTCAATCGGGGTTTGTGAATTTTATGCTATCACTGAAAAGAATGCAAAATATATCTTTAAAAGCGATGACAATTTATTGCAGAAAAATTATCGTTGGAATACAGAATACAGCTCTAAAATCTGCTTAATAACTTCCAAAAGGTCTTCACACCTTCTGAAGAACTTATATAAAACTATCAATGTCTAAAAATACAAATACGTAATGATTAAAATTATTCGTAAGCACTCCCTCGATAGTAGCAATGAACCACTAGTCGACTCTTCAACGGTCAAAACAATACTAATTTAGTTTTAGTGATCACACCTCCTATTAATCAGCTGCACGGATCTTTCGAGAAAGATCCTCTTACGCCATATATCGTGATATTACCAGATTTCTTCAGTGATTTTCAGAAGTATCCATATCGTCGCGAATATGGTTGCCACACCACCTAAATGGTCACCAAATTACCAACATGGTCGCCAAAAGTGATGCCAACTTCATTCTGTCGCCAGCATTTCGCCAAGTTTCCGTTGAATCACCATTGTAATGTAAGGAACTGCGATGCTTGAGAATATTACAGTTTTAACGTAAAATAAATACAACAGAAAGTAATATTTACATATAGAATATCCAGATGTAAATTATTTACATTATTTTAAGCATCATTTCTCAAGAATCGTAACAATATGATATTGAGGGATTGAAGGTTTATTGATGCCACGCTATAAAGCAATTCGAGGGCTATTGGTGGCAGACCTCGTAGTTTTCATACCATATTGAATAAGAGAAAACAATTTCAAGAAATTCAGAAAACGATAAAGTAGCATTTAACTTCAAACTGTATTTTGTATAAAAAAATTTCGTGTATTTCATAAAAGTTTAAGTATGGATATTTTAGTTTATAATGGATATTATTGTTGATCTTCTATATTTCTGATTCAGCCAAACACATTTATCTTTCTTTTTAAAATTAATCTAAACTTTCTTTAAGAGGAAAAAAAAACAATTTCTAATAATACCATAGCAATGAATATTTAAACAAGGTAAAAACATTTCTAGTCAATGGTCGGAATTTATTTTATAAGCGTGGTAAATAAATTTCATTTCTTATATTATGAAATCGTTAAGAAAATAAGAAATTCTACAGAGAAGTTGTTGAAGATTTTGCCATTAACGTAAGATATTTTTTTGAACTATTGCACAGTTTAAAAACCCATTATTAATCAACTTAAAGATTTAAAATAAATAAAAAAATATTCTAAAGGAAATAATTGCTATAAGTAATAGAAATAAGTGATAACAATTATTATATATAAATTAATAACATGTTATTTACTAAATATCTTAAGAAAGTTTTACACAATTTAAAAGCACATTGTTAATTAATATGAAGAAAATGATAAAGTAAATGTATATTATTTTAAAAAGAAATAAGATATTACTTTTATTTGCTGTTTGCAAAACAATTAACAATTTTTTAAAAAATAATTTAATGTATCCTATTATCAAAGCATATTCTCCCTATAAAATAATCATCTTTATGAAATAAAACTTTATATTCATAAAACTAACTTGCTTGATTTGTTCTAAATTACCTCAATTGTTATAATAATTCATGTTAAATTGATATAATTTAAAGTTTAATCGTATATTTATATGTACTTCTTAACTTTCCAAGATCTGTTATAGCAGTCCTCCACAAACACATGCATACTAAATAGATTACTTTCAATAATTCTCACCCTTGTAAATATATTAGGTAAATAAATTAATCTACTTCGTATATTTCATTAAACACTTAATTGCATTATTGCTCCATATATTCCATTTGAAAACGAAAGAAAATATATTACATTTAAATAATTCTACGACGAGAATATTCTGAAAAGAATTAATATGCAGATTGATTTATAATTGGAATTTTTTCGATACTCGAAGCATTTTATTCGAATGAAAAAATTGAAGAGAAGAATCAGTCATTTCAAATGACTTTTATCAATTAATTGTAAAATTGAGTATGTTCCGAAAGTTTTAAAAGAAATGTTATAATTCGTCTCTCTTCTAAAAAAAATTAAATGTTACTTAAAATAGAAAATGTGGAAGAGAAGTTATGAAAAGTAAGAAAAATCAAGTTAATTTTTTTGCACAAAAAATCGTTTTGAAGAATTGATGAGAAAAAAATGGCGAAGAATAGTGTTAAGAAAGAAAATATTTTTGGGATAATTAGGAATGTGCTGACACAAAGAGGTGAAAGAATGAAAATGAATTAGCGAGAAATTTTAACTTTGCTGAATTTTTTTTTGTATTCCCGTTATCGGTAAAACTTAACCTAACGTGGTCTTAGGAATTATCCATAAAATAAATTTTGAATTAATTAGGGTTAAGTGTCATTCGAATAATATCTAAAACCACTCCCAGAAATGCTTATAAGATATTCTTATGTTATTGTAGACACTTATTTTTGCTCATTTTATCCTTAAATTGTTTTCAATTGTTTAAAACAATATGTTTTCACATTATTAATTTTGTTCATATCAATAACTTTTAATGCATTTTAGATGTATTGGACAAATCAGACTATGAAATAAATTGCAAATAAATTGTGGTTCACAAAGAAACTGCAAACTCTTAAAACCAAAATTTCAGATTGCAACGAATATTCTTAGCGACCATAATAATCTTTTCAATAATGCTTATTATCTATATTTTTCTAAAGTACCTTACCTTAAAAAATATTCTAAAAGATTCTATACTTTCTAAGTATTATGTATCTTCGCATTTTGTTTGAAAACCTTTAAAAGCCAGCATTTAAAGATTTTTCAAACATATATGTGAAAAAGAAGTAATACTATTATTTTGCTTAAATACATTTCTCGTAATAACTCTGAAATCACAATTTGCAAGCATTGTTTAATAATTTGATTCGTAATTACTGTATTTCATCAAATGGTGAATGTTATGTAATGAACGAGAAAAAAGTGAGGTATTAATTTTACGTATTGTTTTATCTATATGATATTTTTATCAATTTTTTTTCTTTAAAACAGAAATGGTGGACCTCATCAAGATTGCTTTCTTCAACCTTAAGAAGAAAAAGATGTTTTTAAAAAGTTCAGCAAGATAGTTGGGCCTACTGAAACAATTGAATACTAATTGATAAGGGTGAGTTTCTTTTTTCATCTTTATTAGATGTAGTTATGAAGATTATGATAGTTAATAATTCTTTAAAAAAATTCTTTAAAACATAAGACTATAACATCTTATGTGGGAAACAAATTACATTTCTAATTTATAAAGTAATACATTTTCTCATCAAAAATATAATGTTAAGAAGTAGGATGAATGCTTCATAATTACTACAAAGCAGTGCGATTTTTGATAAAATATGAAGTTTAAGTACGTTGGACAAGACATCTTTCCGCAAGGAAATATTTCAAAAATTTAAATCCTGTAGCAATACTTATTTCTCTTATGTCGCTGATCGTCGAGGTTTCTGGAGGATACTATCACGATGGGGATTGAGAAGTTGTAACGTATCTATTCGCGATCCTTCCACTAATCCTCTTGGGAAAATTTTGGGCGTTCAAATCGCGTTACTCACAACCAACCCTTCGAAACAGAAAATCGTGATATGCAAATTGTTACTATATATAGTCGAGGTTTCCTAGCTAGAATAGATGGTATAAGAGGAGATAAACCAGAAATCACACACAGGTGAGATCGTTACTTGCAAGTATCATTATGGAGTTATTGTGAATAATACTTATTAGGAGAAAGCTTTAGAGTGATTATTGTTCATTGGGTTTAAATTGATATTAGATTTAATCGTATATTAGATTAAATCCTATATAAAATAAGGATTGAGTTTGATAGTCTCCTAATCTTTCGTGTATTATCGTCGTTGTTCCACTTTCACTGTTAGCACCGACTCTTACTGTTATTAATTGAATTTGTGTAGTTTTATTGTGTGATCATAAATAGATTGATTGGTGCATGGCGAGTGTTTCTTACCTACCTCCCACATATCTAGGCACCCAAGAAAGAGGTAAAGGATAACAGATAGATATTCACAATAATTCACTTTTATTAATTTAATCATTAAAACTAATTAAGCAAAATGTAGATAAGGAGAGATGAATAATAAGCAATAACTGTTATTTATATGAAAAGATATGCTGAAACTTCTTCTTCTCTAATGGAGCTGTGCATTGGTATTTAACCGTTGCAGACCTAGTACATTCCTCAGGAGTTGTTATCATTTTTAGTGCGTGCGGCACCATATATGCGATACCGAATACCGCAAGTAGTTTTGATGCCCAGGTTCCTCCCCAGAGAGAGGCACCTAAGCTCTGGCGATGCGAAATCCTACTTAAGATTTTTAGCACCTAAGCCAAACAAGTACACAAGAAAAAAATTTCATGTTGTATACGACGTTGTTGCTGTTGATTTTCTGCATCATGAAAGTCCACCGATTTGTGCCGGAGTCGAACCCGTAACCTTGGATGCAGATTCCAGGGACAAACTAACCCCGCCACGCAGCCGGTTGCAAATTCTGAAACGCACCAAAGGGGAATCCACCAACATCTTCTAATTGCAGCTATATCTTAGGAACTCATTAATGTGGCGATGTGGACTGCAGAATACATATTCTCTAACTCACTGAACATTTATTGCTATTAGATAATGACGTTCATTTTCAGAGGGGAGTTATTGAAGCTCAAAGGGCCAATTTTACACGACGGAATAAAATTTGAATTAAAGAGAATGTACTTCACGGATAGCTCATTGTTATAATTCTTAAGCAATTTATATCTGTGTTTTTACATTAATTTTTTTTTCTATGGAAAGAATAATTTGTGACGTTGAATCAATTGCATTTCTCTGTCCAAATAAGTAATAAGTAATTATCTATATTTTCTTGGGTGAAAGGGCGATTATAAGCATTACCTTGATTGATCAGAAAATAAATTTATTAATTTGTTCAATACATAATTAGTAACATTTTACTAATCAGAACTAAAATAATGCAAAAAGTCACTCACTTTAAATAAAAAGTTATTAATGACTGATTTTCTGTTGAAAAATTGGAATCTTACAATATAAATATGTTTTGAATTATAAAATACACATAAACAATCACGAATTAATTAATTAAAACGTATTAATAAATATATCTAAGAAATGTTGTATGAACATGCATAATGATCATTAATGAAATTTATGTATTTTTAAGTCATAAATATCAAATTCGTCAGAAATAAGTAATAGGTTTAAAGTAGGGGCAATTTAAGTGAGCCGTTGTTGCAAGAATTTCTTTTACATGGATATGATTTCCTACTTTTCAAAATAAACAGAAATGTCGACAAATGTCATTCATTTCAATTCCAAAACATGCTGTAACTGATTAAATACTGATGAACGCAATTTTATTTTTCCTTTTAACAGTGAACACAATAAACTAAATGGGAATAAAGAATGCGAAAAGTGATAAAAATACAGATAATCCACTACGGAATTAAAAAAAATGTATATTAACGTCCACAATCTACTGGTATAAATAAATCGAGCGAAAATAATTAAAAATCTGAATTATATATACTGGATTACACAAAACAAACAAGTCCATTTTCACGTTTGTTAGCACTTTTCATTCCATCCAGTACAAAAAAAAAAAAAACGGTTTCTACATTTTGCGATGAACAATTATTCATGTGGAATGAAATAATTGTTAAAACCTTTGTTAGAGTACACAATTTGCTTTTGATACGGCATTATCATCATCGAAGCATTAAAATCATTCATTTTTATGCTTTCACTTTCTTAAATTCAGGGCTGACAATAAATTACACTAATTTCATGCTTTTATAAGTAACCACGTGCTCATTTGTAAATAAAAATGTATGGTATTTATCACCATGGTAACCGTTTTAATGTTTTGTATTAAGAGAAATTTGAGTGAGAGAGAGAAGAGCACACAAAGAGAAATTATATATTGGAACTGAATAAAAGGTTTAATGTTTGCTTTTCTAATTGGTGCTTTAAGATAATGAAGAATGATTCTAGGAATTATATGGAAGAGCTATATTATCTTAAATGACACAGATTACTTCTGTTTTTTTACTCCATTTAATTTGATTTGAAGAAAATTATACTTATTTATTTATTTTTATTTTCGCCCGGTAATAAACTTACATCGATGGACAGTTTTAAAAAACATAATAAAGAATAATGTGAACTCAAATACATATTTATTATGAAAAATATTTTATTCCAAACAATAGGCCCTTTTAAACGAATTATACAATTGTTCATACCGATTGCTCAAATTTTAAAACTGTAATTTACATGTATTATGAAGTTCTATTTTTTCAATATAATGTAAGCAGGGAAAAAAATTAATTTTTAAAACTGATTAGAATCTTAATTTTTTTGTCTCTTTTTTTAAAAATATCGGTCTTTCAGGCAATATCTTCATTTATTCTACATTCTTAGCAAAATTCGTTCTTGGCACCCCTCTTCAGTGAAATCTTAACATTTTTTACAACCCATTTTTACTAACTATACCTTATGTATAAATAAATTTATTACAGCATCACGAAAAAACTATTTTCTAACCGAGGAAGCTTATTTTGTATAATTAATGTTTTATCTTCTTATGTAGTTATTGTTTCATCTTAAAATAGTGTAAATATTTTTTATATCTGGATGTTTAATACGTTAACATTATTTTCTGTTTTTTTTTATTTTATGATAAAAATATTGTATATATATATATATATATATATATATAATATTCGAAAAACGCCATCTCTTACATTATAATGGCTATATAGTACATGATCGTCGACAGACCTCGTAATGAGGGGAAGGTAAACTGAATGTTTCCGAACAGTTTTATGAACTATTCGGGGAAACTCGGATTCAGACATTGACTGAAGAAATTACGTCTTTATCTTTTCTTTTAGAATAAAATTTTATTTTACAGGATCCCTAAAAATTTTAAAACATTTAAATTACTTGTGCATGACTAATAGAAAATGTTAAAAATTC
This sequence comes from Trichonephila clavipes, assembly GCA_019973935.1. Taxonomy (NCBI): domain Eukaryota; kingdom Metazoa; phylum Arthropoda; class Arachnida; order Araneae; family Nephilidae; genus Trichonephila; species Trichonephila clavipes. Next base: position 62,057 of record BMAU01006445.1, on the reverse strand, counting down.
GTTAGCAAAACTCATTTTATGACTTATAACTTTAAAAAAAATTAAAAATTTCTCTGATTTTACACGGATATGTACAGTAAGCAAAAAAAACCCCTCTTTTTCAAATAATTGTATTATTTGAAAACAACTTATAGAATATTTAAGTTTGTATAGTTTGTAGTTGTGCAACATATAGATATTTGAATTTGTATAGTTTGTAGTTCTACAACATTTAGGATATTTGATATTATAATTTATTTCTTGAACTTTTTAGCGTTAATTTTTTTAAATTTATATCCAAATTTGGGTAATTTTGTGATAACACTTGGCTTGAATCAAAAATTAAATTTATTCGTTCGCAATAAAAACAAGTAATATAGAAACATTTTTTAAATTCAATTCCCACTTTGAAGGATGGATAGAAAATATTTTATTAATAATTGGAAATTTGAATGAGATATATATTTAGGGAGAAAGTGAACTAATAGTAGGAATTGAAACAAGAGCATGATTTGCCTGCTTTGTAACAATGCACACCTGGTTTGGCTAGTTTGGCTGAAAAACAGATTTTCGACACCAACAATAGAGATAGATCTAAGTTGGAAATAAACACCAGCAATTAATTTAATTAAATTTATTAATTAATTAATGTTTGAAAAATCGTATTAACATCAAGTGTCATCCAATACAAGTTTTAAAAAATTTATTTGAATTTGATTGGATAAATAGAAAGTATTTTCGTAACGATTTAAAATTTGAACAAGATAAATAAATATATAAATATATAAATAAACATAGAGAGAGTTAGCTAATAGTAGGAATTGAATAATGGTTATGTATGGGCATTTACTAATTGATATTTCCTTATTATAATTATTAGACTTTAAATGGCAGAAATTGAAGATTTTTATAATGTAAGGTTTTTATTTATGTAAATTAATTTCAATTTGGTGTTATGTACGTTGAAATTCATTAAAAAACTACATTGCTAAACGGATTTAACAGTTAATTTAAAGAAGTAATAAAAAAGTCTACAGAAAAATTAAAGAAATTCTGAATACAATTTTTGTATGTTAAGTCTGAATAATGTTCTCTGATTTTATAGAATTTATTTTAAAATCCTTTTTTAATTATTTATTCTTTTATATTCTTATATTTCATTCTTTTGTTACTTTTGTTAACTTTTCTTAAATAAATAAATTAAATCAAATATATTTATTTCTTTTTGTTGATATGTAATATATATTTACTTGTTTATATTCTAAACAATTACTATGAAAGCACATTATTCTACACATTAGACCTCCTTTACTTCATTCGGACATCAAATTTAACCTTTTCATTTTCATGCAATTTATTCTAGATCCCAGAAGAGAATCAAAGCCCTTTCTTGCCCTTTTAAGTAAGAAACATCTGTTGACAAACCTCCAAAGTAGCACAAAAGAGACTCAAAACAGCCACGGTCACCTCTTTCAGGACAAATCTCCCCCCCCCCGTCAAATCACAATAAAACAAACCGCGCAAGACCGGGAGCAGCTGGTCCAAGCTGGAATCCTACAACTCACACAATCTATTCCTTCAATTCATCTTCATGTAAGCTCTCTATCAATAACTTTTTCCTGAAGCATAGTAGGAAAAAATCATTCCAACCTCTTCTCTTTTTTTATTTTTAATTTTCCCATGAAAGATTTATTTCTTACCGTTCGAAATATACGATGGAACAGAGCTGGCGAGGACCAGGTGTTCCTTTTATAAACTTTGTTTGTGCCAAGCTTTTTTTTTTCCATTGCCTTCTTTTATACGCCATATCGTGTAATTCAATGCATTTCATTTGGAGTAGGATGTCTGCTGGAGTGAAAAAATAGGTGTAGCGAAATATATATTATAGGCAGATAAGCATAAACAACATCTTACTTTGTGTATTTATTTTGTTCCCTTTTCTTTACGGCATGGAGATGTATGCCTTATTCATTTCGTCCCTAACCCGGTATGCAGTCTCTATACTACTGGGAAATACACCGACTTTCTTATGAACTGTACTGCTTAGAATGCATGTATTTGTTATATCTGGCAGAGGTTTTTGGTATTTGGTGAAAAAAAGTTATATTTGGATTATTCTTCCATAAAGATATGCGTATTTCAACGAGTTAGAATATTTACTTTTCAAATGGATGCCATCACTCTAGATGAAAATCAGAAATGTTCCTAAATTTTAAGAATTTATTTGATGTGCTGTATATAAATCTGAGGAACTAAGGAGCTGAGAGAGAAATAGGTTTTTTTTTGTTGACGTTAAGCTAAAACAGGTAAAAACTAGAGCATGGTTCTGCAAAAAGTATTGACCCTCAGAAGAACTTAATAAATTCTGCACCAGATCTTACATAAATATATTCAAATTACCAGACGATGAAATAACACTCCATCTTCTGAAGTTTGGTTACTTTAGAATTTTTCTACATTTCGCCATATGTTGAATCAATATGAATTCGCCTATTTGAATAGTTTGCCATAAGTATAAAATCATTCTGTTTATATTTTTCTTATACAGAATTCACGAACATTTGTCGTTTATCTGCAACAGAAGTTCAGATAGTTTCAACATGCGATCGTAATATACAAAAAAGGTTTGATGGAAATGTTAAATTTCGAGGAAAAAAGAAAGGAATTTATTTTAAATGCTAGAGTCACTGATGGCGCTATTGAAAAAACGCCAATAAACAAATATCAAAACAAATATCAAAATAAATTTATTACTTAAATTCTTGGTTTAAGCATCTATATCATGTCCTTAACCTGAGAGCGGATGCGAGCGGCGCAGAGTAACCCCAGGTTCGTGAAATCGTTAATTCTGGAAAAACTTTTCATTTGTGTTACCAATGACCATGACAGTATCCTCCTATATGATAGTCTTCATGGGAACGAAAATGTTTTTGTCACATGTCTCCCTTTTTTTTCGGAGTGGCAAGCGATTTTTTTACCGTCTTGATACTTGTTTTGATTGAGTTCCAGGCGCGACCACTTTTGTTCTAAAATATTTCCTATAAACGTGTTACATTTTCCCCCTGTGAATAGCTTAGTGGTTTTAAATGCTGTGTTGTACGAAGTATTATGCTTTACAAATGTAAATGAGCAAAGTATAAAAAAATAAAAGAAATTGTCACGTGTGGTCTTTGTTTGAACGAAGTTGAAGCTGATCAAGCAAGGGAAATAATTCATATCAATCATGACAACGAAGGAAAATTTGAAATAAACAATGAACATGAGACATTTGAGTCGAAAGGAAGATTTTCAGATGCTACCTAAAGAGCTCCATCAAGAAAAATGTAAAGCCATAAGTGTGCAAGACACTCTTCACCCTATCAAAAAAGCACAAGCAGTTTAAAGTTCAACATACTAATTGTCGATTATTAATGGACAATGAAACTACAATAATTGAACAAAACATGACTGTTTGGCCTGAAAATAACATTCTTGTAAAGTTAGTAAAAACTGTCTGTGATTTGTGCCCTTTATTAAAATCAGACACTTTGGAAACTTCTTGGTTCAGTTTAATTGATATTTTTTCGCAAATTATCGAAGAAAAATGAAAAATATTTTTTAAAAAGTCCTTAAACGTAGGTATGTATGCTTTCTCTTACTTAAATTATTCGCTGAAATTACGATTTTATCATGTACAATAAAAATAATTATAAGAAAAGGATTGGGTTGACACAGTCACCATGTACGACCATTAACGTTAATATCGAGTGCTTGCCTGCTTCCGGGTTAAACGCTTGCCAGTATACGTATCATTAAATACTTATTTTTGTAAAATAATAAATATTACTTGCAGTTTTCTTCACAACAAAGCTTTCAAAATATTTAATTGATTTTTATACTTAAGTCAGTGTTTATTAAACTTTCAATATTTGTGACCCAATTTCCAGTCATAATTTTCATCGCCTCCCCCCTTACAATAACAATGTATTGGACGCAATAATAATGTACTTAGACTCTAAAGCTACACAATATGACAATTATAAACCATGAAAAGTATCAAAGTCAGTATTAAACTTTGTTTATGTTACTTTTAAGCAATAGATATTTTAAGTTACTTTTAAGTAATGGGATAAGTAAAGCAAAGTTTTTCAGCGAAAGTTTTAAAACTCGAAATCTATATTCCTCCCATATTTATACTTTTTTCTTCTTATTTTTAAATTGGAACACATAAAATATAAACATAAAAAAAGAAAGAGTGTCAATTTCTAATATTAAAAACTATGAAAAACCTTGAAAAACTATACTCTGTAATAGAAGATAATGGGAGTCACCAGTTCTTATTAAACTTATTCATAATTTATGATTGATACGGCTTGAAATTTAAATTTTTTCGTTCATAAGTTTTCCATACTGTCTTCTGAGGCATTCCATGTTCACAGGTGGCAACTCCCTTTAGACTTCCATGAACATCGAACAAAACTCTGCCTCATCCTATCTATTGCCTTTTCCGAGATGGTTGACCAGTCGCTGGTTTTCTTTTAATACATGCAACATGTTTGCTTGAATTCTCGATATCATCACAAAATGCTCCTGGTGGTCCGTGCTTCTTTTTCGTATCAATTTCTAAATGCACGTTAAACTCTTCTCTATCATTGTCACCATGTTTAGATTTCAATCATGGCTTGAATATGCTGCTGATCATTTGTGGGGAAAAAACTAGGTATATTCCTCTTTATATTCATTTATCACTTATTGTCTTATCACTTGGCCCGGTCTGTGCTCATTGTTTAGAAAAAATCACTTATTTAAGAACAATATAATAAACAAGAAATCAAATATATGGATTTTGCTTCTGGTTGTCGATGTCGTACGAGTGCGAATTGAAATCATATTTCTATTTGTAACGTTTACGGTTAGTGATAACAAACATCCGTGGAATAGTGACAGTTCTATGGGTGGAACTAATTTTTAACTATATTTCATATCTTGTAAGCGAAAAATATCCGAAGAAAATATAGTGTATCAAGAAAATTTGGAGGTAGACCATTTTTTGTAGGGAAAAACAAACATGGATCAGTAATTGTTTGATTTGTCACGAAAGTGCTGAATTTCAAAAATACAAATAAACATAAATCATTCAATGTTTCTTTTCCTCAAAAATCTCTTTCAAGATGTAATAAAAAGGCTTTCTTGAAAAGTTTTTGCAACAGCAACAAAGTGTTTTGTCAGTGGTAATGTCACAGCGGTTACAAAGACATCCTATGTAATTTGTTATATTATTGATGTTCATATGAAAACGTTTACTAATGCAGAAATTGTAAAGGAGAATCTATCTTAAGTGTTTCAAATTCATTGTTAGCGACAAAAATAAAAAATATATATATAAATAATAATAATAATAAAAATGAAACATGAGTTAAAAATTTTTGATTAATTTTCCTCATTTTAAATACTCTCTTTTATCGTCATGATGTGGCCCACGTGAAGTTGCTAACACATGTATGTGGCCCACCGTGAAATAGCTGACATATATATGCGACCCAGCAGAAAAAAAGGTTGAGCACCCCTTACCAAGACTGTAGATGAGACTGCAGCACAGACTCATATCTATAATTTAGGTTTCTATTTATATACACTCATGCATCACTTTTAATTTTTAAATTATAATTCTTTCGAACTTATTTTTTTATTTTAATTAATTATGTGAAACGATTCTCCTTAACTTTGTCCTCGTTTCTGGCACAGTTTAAAAGCCACATGCAATTATATAATTCGAATAAATTTTAATTCAAACCATTCTCTTGAACTTGGAACGTAATTAATTCGCTTCATAAAAATAATCGAAATATATACTCAGTCATGTCGTCTAGAACTTTCCATCAAAAAAATTCCACCATTCTTTTCAAATATAAAACTATGCGTATAATTCTGTTTGTCATCTATCTCTTATTCGAAGCTTGAAATGTATTCATATCCCGACCTCTTGCAATTAATACTTAAAAGCAAACCGAGTTTAGAATCCCCTATTATCAATTCAAGTCTTCTCTGTCTGATATTAAAAGAGAGTTACTAATGAGATACAAACAAACTGGTAGAATCTAAGCCTCTTCCTTTAAAATAACTCTAAATGCGTTTTTGAGTACTTCTTAATGGAATAATAAGAAGATTAAGGCGCTGCTAAGTATTTTTCGGTTTTCGGTAGAATTCGGAAGATTTAAAATTCGAACTTTTCAGTTTTATGCATGATGAAATATTTTCGACGCCAAAAAAAGAATGAAAAATTCAGTTTGATGAAAAAATGGTTTGAGGTATTAGGGCTCAAGTCATTTCCTTTGAGAATCAGTATTATAAATATTAAAATGGTGCAAAGTGTTGCTTGGGGAAAACGTTTTTTTTAAATAGTTTTCCAGTAAAATGTTTATTATAAGTGATGCATAATTTAGAAACTAAAATCTTTATCTGACCTACGAAAAGGAATTTTTTTGTTATGCATTTGAAATCGCGTTTGCTATCTAATTTTGTGAATGTTACAAATGCCGTAAAATTGAATAGAATTAGCAGAAATATATTTTGATGCAACAAGAACCAATTAAGTACATTTTGATTCTTTAACATAAAAAAGTACAAATGTATTTATTAATAAATGTTTATTAAATTCTAGCCCTTACTTGTTTTCCCTAAATATTAGTTAGAAAAAATTTAAGCTTTTCATTTACGTTGAAATTCTAGCTTGGAACGTAATGTTTATGTATTTATTTTCTTCTTTAGAGCAAAACAAATTTTCATTATTGTAACAGAACAAAATTACCACTTCATTGTTAGAAATGGTAACTTAAACTTTCGTTTTAGGCAAATTTGTACTAAAAATTTTAATTTAGAACTTTAAATAATGTCAAATAGCTGGAAAGTTAATTTGTAGTAATGTCTCTTGTAAATTATATTGAAAAACATTTTGTGATTTTTTTAAAAAATTTGGTATATCCATGGCTTTAGAAATACAATAAAATGTAATAAAAAATATCTTTTAGATTGCATCAAGATAAAAGATTTTGTGAAAAGGTCTATTTCTGTTTATTACTGTGATTACAAGTTTAATTAAAATAGCTTTCTTTATAAGAGAGGATTTGGCAGGACTAATTAAAAGTTCTTGATTTACTGGTTTTTCCAAATATTTTGCTTGTAATCTATAAATATGCATTACGCAAAACAGTTTTTCAATGAACTTAATACTACCAAAAATTAACCATTTTATTTTTTTAAGTGAAAGTTTAAAAATTTTATGAAGATATTTTAAAATATTACAAACCTCCAACAATAACTGATGTGCACAAATACCATTTGATTTACAGATACTTCAAACTATGTAAAGAGTGTTTTTTTTCCAGGTATAGAAGTTTAAGTTGGCATTACTTTCCAAGATGGCGACCGATTTAACAGCTGTCAAGTGATTTATTCTCAGTTTGGTTTGGCAATTCATCAAAACGATCATCAAGTAAGGTGTAGGTTCGTCGAATGGGCCCAAAACGAGATTGCCATTGTTCCCGATTTTCATAAGCGAATTTTGTTTAGCGATGAAGCTCACTTCTGGTTGAATGACTACGTCAACAAACAAAACTGCCGCATTTGGAGTGAAGCTAATCCACAAGTGTATGTCGAAACACCTTTATATCCAGAAAAACTGACTGTTTGGTGCGCTTTATGGGCTAGTGGAATCATTGGTCCGTACTTCTTCAAGAAACGATGAAGGCCACAACGTTACAGTCAATGGTGATCGGTATAGAGCCATGATTACTAACTTTTTCATTCCTGAATTGAACAATCATGATGTCCAGGAGCTGTGGTTCCAACAATGTCACACAGCTCGTGCCACAATCGATTTATTGAAAGACACGTTTGGTGACCGCCTAATTTCACGTTTTGTACCTGTGAATTGGCCTCCAAAATCTTGTGATTTAACACCGCTAGACTATTTTTTGTGGGGCTATGTAAAGTCATTGGTCTATGCGGATAAGCCACAAACGCTTGACCATTTGGAAGGCAACATTCGCCATGTTATTACCGATATACGGCCACAAATGTTGGAAAAAGTCATCGAAAATTGGACGTCCAGATTGGACTACATCCAAGCCAGCCGTGGCAGTCATATGCCAGAAATCATATTTCAAATGTAATGCCACAAGATTATCTTTTGAATAAAAAAAATTCATGTCAATCGAATAATACATCGTTGTTTTATTGCAATTTAAAGTTCTATACCTCTAAAAAAACACCCTTTATATCAAAAGTTGGTATGGATTTTCGGCTAACATGACTGATATTTGTAAAATACTTTTCTTATTCAAACATATTGAAATTCAATAAAAACTGTACAAGTTCTAAATTCGACTGTTTTTTTTTAAAATAAGTATTATTTTTTTATTTAAAAATACATGCCAACTTTCGTTACATGTATCAATAACAATAGGTAGAAAAATATAAAAGCATTTGGCACAAAAGATAAAAAAACCTTTGACTTATAAATACAAATTAACTAGTTATTTTTGTTATAATTCCTAAATCTTTAATTCCATTCGTTAGCAAGACGATTATATTCATTATATTTTTATGGTATTCCAGTTATTTAGTCCATCTTTTACGCATTTTGATTTATTTCATTGGACGGCACAGATGAAATGTATACAGCACAAAGAACATTAAATGACTGATTCTATAAAGTAAAAAAGTATAACTCTCAGATGACTTGCAGCTTCATCTATTCACTTTACATTTAATTTAAATTTTTCAAGATAAATCAGTTTAAAGTTTCCATTTGCTATTGGAATGTGAATAAAAATACAACATAAAAATTATCGTAGTTCTGAATTTTTAAACTGTGAGAGAGTTGTATAAAGTTATATGGAGAATAATTTTAGGCTATATATATATAGACATATATTTAAAATTTCGGCGTAATTTCATAAATTGAATTGTATTTAGTTTCTTTGACTAAGGAAAATTAATGCAATGAATTAATTTAAAAGTTTTATTACATATTTTAATCTATACTACCAATTATTTTTTTGAAAAAGTATAAATACAGAGGATCGCATCGAGCGCACCTAAAATAAAACTCACTTTGACTTGCACCACGTTAAGATCTAATCATTTCCTTTCAAAGACTTAAACTTTGAAAAAATGAATAATTTTTAAAGAACAAACAAAAACAATACACGCATCTTTAATTACGAGAATTTAACGCCGAGGTATTTATCCGGAAAAATCTTATGTTCGATAGAGCATTAGCAAATCCATTTTTATACATTCAATTTTCTCAAGATTTTTCTTTTGTCACGACTGTTCTCCAGTTTAATTTTTCTCCGTAAAGTAGAAGTCATTTATTAATTCCTGGATATGACGGTAATCAGTGTCCTTATGAACTTCATAACTTTAGAAAAATGAGTATTTGTTGAAAGCTGCTAGCGGAACGGCTTGCACTGTAGACGAGACTCTGTATATTTGGAACTTTGCATCGCCAAGATATTAAAAAAACAGTAAACAAAATGTGAAAATTCGCTTTGATTTTAAGCACTTCTCTCTTTTAATCAGTGAATCTTTATGGATTTTCATTCATTAGCTTGTTCCGCTTTTAAGTTTTATTTCAAAATTGCTGTTTCTTCTTATAGGAGTATGGAATTGAAGAATCGATGCTTTATTAGATGATACGGGAAGGTACTTAGATAGAAAAGAGTTTTATAGTTTTATTAGCGAGTTTTATTTCAAAGGATATCAGTTTTTAGAAAGATGCCGATGATTATATATTATTAGATAAATATGTTGGACTAAATTGGTAATTAACAAGACTGCAGGGAAAAGTTGTTTGATGTTCTTTTCGATTTTTATTGAATTACTAACAATCTTTGAGATCTACTTATTTTAAATTATGTAGAGTTAAATATTTCATCAGGTAAACAAGATATAACTTGGCGAGGAAATGTAGTTGAGAGTTAAATTAAATATAAATATAACTGTTTGAGAGAGATAATTGATACTTAAAAATCTTAGGGAAAATATTGATATCTGTAAATTATCATTGTTCCATTTAAATGAAAGGCTAACAGTTATTTCTTCATCTATGTTGTTTGCAACTTATTTTTTAAAACAATATTTGATTAAAACTAGTTAAACTTTTAATAATAAAATGTTTATGTAATATGACAAACGTGATATTTACACAAATCCCATTATTTCATGGAAAAAGGTCATTATACTTGTTCATGAAATCCTTGAAATTCATAAACATTAGGATGAGGTAAGGATCCTCTGGTTTGAAGAATACGATACATAGAAATTTTAAACCAATACATTTTTCTTATACTTAAGCAAAATAACTAATTATTAATATTGAAAAATGGAAAATATGTGCAGGAAATTGTTATATCTGCTAGATGTTTTGCAATTAAAAACAAAATTTTGGATATTCAAAATAGTTTTCTAGTTTAACTATTTAATATCCTGCTTTTAAAGATCGATTGAAGATGTACCACGCTTTGGTACTATTAAAAAATCATATTTAAATACATAATAATGAATGCAAATTACGTCTGTTTTTTTTTATTATTTTTTAAAACATTTATCCCAGAAGATTCCCACCTTTCTAGAAAAAGCGAAATCAGAAATTATGTGTGGTCATAGAAATAATTAAGGATTTCACAAGTGAAATGAAAATTTTCAATATGTTTAAAGAGAGTCGGAAACCTCTCTCTCTATTCCGGTAATGTTAAAATGTCTGTTTTCGATGCACCTTTTCTCAAAATGTGTTATAATGGACATGCTTGAAATTTTTCATAGAATTAATTTCTCATTTTACTGAAATTAGCATTTAGCTTATTTTGAATTTTTTAATACTTTATAAAATATCTTATCAAACGTAACGAAATTTGACCCATTTTTCATTTATTTAAAAATTTGTAAAAAATAAATTTTTGAGTTTTTTACAAAAAGTTCATTTTAGTATATATATTAGCTATCCTTAATAAATATGCCATAAAAATTTTCATACCTGTGAGCATTAACTTCCAAGAAAAGGTACATCGAACATAAAAAACTTACATTTTGAGATAAATGAACTTTAGTGCATAATTACTTTTTTTATTCAAACATTCCTCTCTAAATGATCTGTACTTTTTTGAATTTCATCAATTCCTCTCTTCCTTTTAAGTATTTTTTGTTTCCTTACTTCCTTTGTCTTTTGTAAGCACTAGTATTTAGCCTTTAACAGCCTCTGTTTGTCGTGGCTCTCCATTTCCTATACCGTGTAATCACCAGGCTCAATGTTAAGTTTTCTCTAACTTTCTGGTTTTGATACATTTCCTATATTAAATGATGTAATTGCATCATATGTACCCAATGGTAATATTTCTGTTTGTACAAATATTTTCTTAAGTACACGAGACCATATTATGTTGTTTTCACTTTCATTGGGATTTTGTGTACTTCCATGTAAACACTTTTTTAGCAACTCTGGATTAAATGTTTTCATTTTCATGATTCATTCAACTTTTAAACAAAAAGAAAATACTTTGTTTAAATTTTTTCCCATTTAAAGGGGCGTGGCCTAGTTTCAATGATTATAGAAAAATAGGTTTTAAGGGCTTCTAATTACACTAGAGGTAAGGACATAAGGTATTTTTAGAAAGGCTAAATTCTGTACTATTTGAAAATGTAAAAATCTCAAAATTGTCACATTAGGAAGATTTCAGATTTCCAATGATCCTTAAAACGAAAGAATTATATATAATATTATCATTAAAATTAAAATAAGTTTTTTTATCAATTTAATTAAATTTGAAATCAAAATTATTGTTCCCTATATCTCTGTATATATATATATATATATATATATATATATATGTGTGTGTGTATGTGTGTGTGTGTGTGTGTGTGTGTGTGTGTGTGTATAATATCTAACTCTATTTTCTCTTATAAATTTTTTATGTACATAAATAAGGAGAAATGTTGACACATTAAAATTTATCCAACTTCACAGTATTAGCCGTATATTCCTAAGTTTTAACTGGTCCAGTATTGTCTTCCTGTTTGCTTGCTTATTGTTTCGTTTTAAGTTAGATTTACAGTAGTTTTTTGCATAATATTATTGATTATATATATATTCAGCATTAAATGTAAGATGATTCAATTGGAATAAAAGTGGTTAAAAACCGTTCTAAATTGATCAAGCTAATATTTGCAATCTGCTTCATTACGATAAATTTGAGAAGTGATATTTTCTCCTCTCTGCATGATTTCAACAATGAAAATAGATTATTTTTCCCTTTCGAATGATTATAAATAAGTTTTTTCTTTTATTTCAGTACGAGTATTTATTTTCCAGACGTGAAATTTTTTATTTCTTAAAGAACTTCTCAGTTCCCATTCTAATTAACTCTTACAGTTTAATTTCACCATCGTTTTATTGGAACAGTGCATAAAATAAGTCCATGCATGCTGATAGGGGTGGGAAGGCAAAGAAAATACTACTTATTTAGGAAAAGAAACGCAAACGGGAGGGGGGGGAATGTTTGTGATTTCATACTACTCGAAGGAGGAGAGTCTTTTAGCTCAGACAAACTTTTAAATATCCCAAGGACCGCCTAAGGGGCTATAATTGTAAGTTATTCGTCTGACATCATTTTGAATCCCACCTCTTTGGTTTTGAAGTGAGCCTCCTAACCCCTCGGCCTTTGAGATGGCTGGAAATTTTGTAGAATGCAGAAAGAAAGACAGGAATTATACATGCAATCTATGGGGCTCATTAAGAGATAGTCAAATTTATTCCACCAACTAAATGTAGCGAATACTTTTAGGTTTAAAAAATGTTAACTTAGACAACTACAAGTTCCTTATTCCTTAAAAATGTCATTGAACAAAGTAAGTTGGTGAATTAAATGGATTTTGTTTATCCTTGTAAAATGTGGAAATAAATATTCTATAGTATTGTGCAATATTAATAGTTAAATAATACATATTTACCAGTGTCAGAAATATAGACATAATCCCCAATTTGTTTAATATGAGTGTTTTAGATCACTGTGATCAGGAAATATCCATTCATTGAACATTCCGAAAACGCCAATCTATCTATCTATATTAATTACCATTCTCAATATGAAACTACTTTTAAAGATATAAAACAGAAAATTTATGAATTACAAAAGAATTTTATCATAGTTTACATTGATAAAGTACCTGGTAACTATGCTGTGATTTGTAAGTATTTATATTATAATATTCTTTATGATCACTTTCTAAATAATGGTTCTTTTAAAAAATTAGATTTGTCACATAATGAACTTAATAATCGTATTATTGCTATTTATAAAAAATTAGGTTTTTGTATTCCTAAAATTAAAAAAAAAAGTATCCATATATTTTTTTAATTCCAAAATTCCATAAAAGTCCGATTAAATTTAGAACTGTGATAAAAATGATTTTAGAACATATATATTACTACTGCAGGCAAATTACTTCATAATATTATACAAAACGTTTTTAATCAGCAATGTAATAAAGCTATAATTAAAAATAGTAAAGATATTATAGATTTTTTTAATAATAGAAATATTTATTCAGTTCATAGTTATGACTTTGAAGATCTTTTCAATTCCATTGATATATATGATATTATTAAAGTAATTTTAGAAAACCACACACAGTATGTATAACATTAATATTAATTTTAACAAATTTAAAACTCTCATAGATTTTGTCTTAAGAGAAAATTACATCAATTTTAATGGTTTTTTATATAAACAAGAGAAAGGACTCCCACAAGGGGGCCCAGCTAGTAATAGTTTGTCTAATCTTTATTTACATTTTTATGAATATAATTATATTATTAATAATGGCTACTAAATTTTAGATATATTGATGATTTACTTATTTTTGGTAAAAATGATAATTTAAATCCCATTATTAATTTTTATCTATCTTACTTAAACTTAGTTAAAATTAATAATAATCCTATCAAAACAAATTACCTAGATGTAACACTGTATATTAAGGATTTGAAACAACATAGTAATATTTATGATAAAAGATATGCCTTTAATTTTAATATCATCAAAGTGCCTTACTGGAATTCTAATTTATCAATATCTATATATAGAAATATTATTTTTAGCTATATTTATCGCAATAATGTATTAGTTAGCGATAAAGCTAATATTTTTTTAAATCTTAAAAAAATTTTAATCACTGTATTGAACATGGCTATCCTGCTAACTTTCTTTGTAATTATATTTATAATGGTTTTTAATGATACAGTTTGTATTACTGTAATTATTTACAGTTATTATGTTTTGTAATGATTTTTTTAAAATTTATACAATATCTAATTTACTCTACAATTATTAAATAGATGGCGCCACATGCTTATTAAATTTTTTTAATATATATTTTTTGAATTTCTTTTATATTTTACACTAATTTTATATGATTATTATTTTTATGATTTTTTAATATATATATATATATATATATATATATATATATATATATATATATATATATATATATATATATCTTATTATCGTATCGCAATTAATTTTATGCGGTTCTGCTCTCACCCCTCGTATTTGGCGGGAACACGTTACTGCACTCTTGGCCATCGTTTACACTCCGAATTAGTAAGTTATGTTTTTGTTCATATGTTATTTAGTTTAATGATTTTTTAATATTTAAATTCTATATATATAATTCTTTCCTTTCCTCTTGGTACATAGTATGACAAATTACAGGTGAAGGTTGGCTGGCCGCAAAACTTGTTTAAACCTGCAATCCTAGTTCCTAAGGCCAGGAATTTGTCATTATACTATGTGCCTTCTTCCTAATTTTAGTTATCTTAGGTATATAACTATATGTTTCTTTTTATATTTTCGTTTATATATTTGTGTATATGTATATATATGTATAAATTTATATATATGTGTATGTATATGTATATAATTATATATTGAATTTTTTTATATTGGATTATATATATATATGTATATATATATATATATATATATATATATATATATATATATATATATATATATATATATATATATATATATATATATATATATATATATACATATGTTACAAAAGATATTTTTACATTTATTAATTAAGCTACTTTAGAACACATTTTTGCTCTATAAAAATGTAGTTATGGAACGTATTACATTTTTAGAAATTCAAATCCATGCTGTAGAAGAGCTTTTATATAAATATGATGATGCATCTTCCAGACGAAAGAATCCTGCCAAACTACTTACAGTAGATAAATATGCCCGTCTTAGTGAACGAGATTTTATATCCCATATTCTTCCTACTTTTGCGAAACGTGAGCTTACAAGACACTGTAAAGTTTGTAGTTCAAAAAATGATGCAGACAGCAAAAAGGTGAGGAAGGAAACATGATTATTGTGTAATAATTGCGCAGTTGGT
Source organism: Trichonephila clavipes (assembly GCA_019973935.1). Classification (NCBI taxonomy): domain Eukaryota; kingdom Metazoa; phylum Arthropoda; class Arachnida; order Araneae; family Nephilidae; genus Trichonephila; species Trichonephila clavipes. Next base: position 46,628 of record BMAU01006445.1, on the reverse strand, counting down.
TTGTGCTCGGAAAAATGTTTGCAGTTATATGACACAAAACGGAACTATTGAAATACCAATGGTATTTATTTTTACTTAATAACTTTTTAGAAAATAAACGCTCCACTGGAAAAGAACTTTACAACTGCCATGTTGTGGGACAACCACTTTAAGAGAATATGCAGTTGCTATAAAACCTGAGTTTTTTATGCAAGTAATTCAAAATAGCTATTTTTAACAACTAAGTATATTTTTTTGATTTTGGCAATAAAAAATAGATTCTTTCTATACTCAAGTCATCAAAATAACTTGACAGTTAAAATGTTACTTTTAATGCCACCCAGCCATTATGTTGGATGTATCATTCGGCTTGTAACTGAGTGGACTCCGAATTCGGAATAAGACATGGATGTATCTTGAGGAAAAGAAGTCGGACTTTTTAGCCTGAAAGGGATTCCTTTCTCAAATGGAAAGCAGCGCATTTCTTCTGTTCTATGCTGGTATTATTGTTTGTATTAAAGGCTATATTCTTCGGTGATTACAATGTATGTTTCTGTTCATCTGTCCCTCGTCTTTCGTATGCATCCCAGGATGAAACGTACGTCAGCAACAACACTTTTAATTCCCCGGCTAGGAATTAGAACTCATTCAATATGACTACCTTTCTCAGAGACTACACAAGGAATTCTCTGCGCTTTTTTACGAACCTGTGCAACATGTCATACGGAATGTGCCACATTATCGGTGATATGTGTACCAACATTGGTACATTGTGATCCGGTGACGAATACAGTTGCAACCTTTTTTATTACCGTTTCCGACACAGGTTTACGTCCTCTGCCTGGACAAAATGTCTGGGACTATGTATCTTCGAATTTCTTGATCATTTCTTTCAGAGCATAAAGTTATAAAGCCCCCTTAGGTAGATTCTGTCGGCTTCGAAGATCACAAGGAACAGTGGATGGTTAAGATTATGCAGTTTTAACAATATTATGCGCTCTGGTAATTTGAGTTGCGTAGTTATTTTATCTGAGAATACTATTCTTCCGAGTTGTCAACATGTTTTCGTAGTCCAAATTATATACTGGCGAGGTCGCCTTTGAAAGTATGAGTTTTGATTTTGCTTTCATACTTGTATTTTAAACTGATTTACAATTTGGTAAACTATAACAGCACCATAAATATCCCTATCAGCGATTTGTGGACATAAGTCGTTTTTTTCACGGAATCATATTTTATTGTATTATCTTATTTTAGTTTGCATACAAAATTTGATATCATTGAAAGTGTTAGATCTATCTACTGGTGACTATGAATAGTGTTGGTTTGAAAAGAAAACCTCCCTGTATATATTAATGCAAAATATTTTACGATAAAATAATTTGAAATGCCTGATAATTACCAATAAACTGAATACTAATTTTAATCTATTATTTTTATAAGGAATTGATTTCGTGTAATACGTTAGATGTATGCTCCTATTTTGAAATGTTCTACCTATCGTATTGAAATTTATTCTAACATTAAATTCAGAATAACATCACGTCCAAGGATAAATATTTTTATTACGATATTGATCTATCGACTTCTGTATCCAGTGAATGTTATTTTAGTTCAGTATATTTATACAGAGATAAATTTTCCAAGAATAAACATTAAAGTTGAATTAATGATTTAATAACATGTTTTTAAAATAGGACATTTTACTCAGCTTTATAGTAGCGCATGTATTTCATTCACCATTTTGAAGTTTAACTATCTAATAATTATATTTTTATAATTTTATCCACTTTTTTGTTAGTTTTCTTGATTCGAAATTTTAATCGATTTATTATTTCCAACTAAATAAATAAACAAATACAAAACATAGTAAATGGTAGACATATTTTTCTTTCGAAAGTGTTTACAACATGTATGGACCTAATGTTAAACATATTTTGCAAGACATTCAGAATTTTATTTAAAATCATGCACTTTAAATTAAGATATATATAAAAAAAATGCTTACTGTTGAACTTCAAAAAAATAGTTATGATGATGATGCAGTCTCTTTTTTCATAGAATTTGCAACATGTTTCAATTCCATCACCTAATGTGATAGAGGAAGCATTGGAAATCTGTATCTAAATCACTCCATAATTGTAAAGGATTTGCGACGTGATCGATTGCAGCTGTTGCTTCATCAGACATTCCATAACGATCACAGATCAATGATGTTTTTAGGTTGAGTCTCATTTACCATGGTTTTATTATTGCATTACTGGAGGCTTGCAATGTGATTATAATCATTATTATTATAAAATATATTAGAACATCAAAATGTTTATATTTGTTCGATGTTAACATGTTTCGACGTGTTGATCACTAGAGTTTCACTGGAAGTATATTTTGATAGGTCTGGGTCTTTTTACTTTTCTTTCAAGCTTCTTTGTTAATTTCTTAAGTGCCGCCGGCGAATATGCCTCTCACTCAACCGGTGCGTTAAATGCCTCCGACGTATATATACTTCTTTTCGAAAGGCGATCCTTTTCTTCGTGCTGCTATCAGTAAAACTATCCTGAAGGTTTTGGAATCCAATAAAATTACATTCACAGTGTTTGCGAAAGATCGTCTTACTTCAGAGAAAATTTTTCTTATTTATGTCTATTCTTTTCCAACTAATACACCGTATATGCGCACCTATCTGAAAAATTGTAATTCTGGGGAGCAAAAAACGTAGCTATTAATCGGTGGTTAAGGAGTTAATTTGTGTGTTCGTATCCTGCCTGTACATTGATTTTAAGTTTATCAATATATTTGTCCCAAGCAAGAACATAAATGTAAATCAATTACAGGAAATTGGATGTCATTTTGGCAGTGGCATTTAGTTAAGATCATTAATTCAAAATTTTGGCATTTAGTCCCCTATCATAACCAAAATTTCTCACAAAACTGAATAAAACAGCATTATTTTCAATACAGAAAAGATGAAAGATACGTTTCCTCTTTATTAAGGTTTGATCATTAAAAATCAATAATATAACGAAATTTTGCTATTTTTTGATGATAGATTTTTAAGATATTTATGTGATCAATAAATATTTTATAAACGCATAAATTTTATATTTTTTTCTGCTCTTCATATTTTTTACTTTATATTTAAATCAACAATTTTTATGACATTTGTTACATGTCTCCATTTTTCATGATTTGAAGTGTATTGCGTGAAAAGATTTTATCATTTGAAATACTAAGCTACACAAAGGGCATTTTTTACTGGGTGTGTGTATATACAGCGATAGAGATTAAAAATATAATTTCTCTCTCTCTCACACATACAAAACTTTTTAAATAATTGTTTACTGCGTAGTTTTTTTTTTTTTTTTGAAGCTCAGAAGTGCTTTCTTGATTTATAAATTAACACTAATATCACATTCCGAAACATCTTAACTTACTATAAAAATAAATTTATAAATTATATCGCAGGTTTCCTTATATATCTAATGAATGGAAGAATTAAATGGCATTTTTTGAATTCTTAAGACTTTATTCTGTACCGAATTTAGTTTTATTTTTTTAAAATTCTATCCTTTCTATTATATATTCGTATCGATATCTCAGTTGGGATTTTTCATTCCAATGCATTATTTTTGATCGGATTATTTTCCTTTAATTAGATCCCGACAAATAATCTTCACTTTCATTTATGTTACATTTCATACATGCAAAACATTTCAATATTTATCTATAAGTAATTATTGAATTTCATTGTGCAGTATCTTTTCCAGAGCTATTTGTTTTTGTATGATATGATTATTTAACAGATGCCATTTTTATGGCACACAGAAATAAATATGACTCTGTTATTATTTAAATTAATTTAGAGTTTGAAAAGCTCCAATTTAAAATTTATTTTTATCATCTTAAACGAAATTAATCTACATTGGACAAATTGATTTTTCTTGATGGTGATGATTTTTTTTTCTCTTTTTCAGTCTCTTCTAATTTTACTAAGTAATTTTCCATTTTGAGATAGCCTATCCTGTTCTTCATTTGTATCTATCCCCTTTCATCACTAAGCCCCTAGATCCTTCCTACCAAGGCCGTTCTAGTTTATGAGACCGGCTAGGTTATCTGTCGCAGCGGCTATAATTGGCTAACGCTAGTGAAGTATCGCACTTCCCAACTTTGTCCTGTCGCGTCCGGCCGACTGATGACGATTCCATATTAGTCCGGGAACTCTACAGTGGGGGTGGAAGGTGCAAGTTTTTTTTTTCTCTGTCAACGCTTCTTCTTCTGCCTTCCTTTTATTTGCTTCGTTCTAGATTTCTGCCCAAATGACATTCTGCCGCTATCAGTTGCTATCCCGCCATTTTCTTTAATTAGACGTCAGAGGCTCATAGCGGTGGTAATTCCGGGATTCTTTATCGTTATTTTGGTTTCTTTTTTGCGGGGATGTGTGTATATGGGTGCAGGGATGGAAGTTTTACTGCAGGGTGTTGGATTGTAGGATGTTTTTTGGAAAAATGCGCTTTCCATGGAATTTCTTTTTAGTTCGAAATAAAGTGGAATACAAATACGGTTTCCTGTTTCCGGTTTATGCTTGAAATAAATAAATAATTCTGATGCTGAATGTATGGAGTGGAATTCTCTAGATGGGAAATAAAGTGGTTAGGCTAATTTATGAAATAAAGAGGCTCTGCTATTTATCTTATAAAGGGTGTTTTTTGAGAGGTATAGAACTTTAAATTGCAATAAAACAACGATGTATTATTCGATTGACATGAATTTTTTTTTATTCAAAAGATAATCTTGTGGCATTACATTTTAAATATGATCAAGCAAGGCGTAGATTCGTCGAATGGGTCCAAAACGAGATTGCCGTTGTTCCCGATTTTCATAAACGAATTTTGTTTAGCGATGAAGCGCACTTCTGGTTGAATGGCTACGTCAACAAACAAAACTGCCGCATTTGGAGTGAAGCAATTCCACAATGATGTCGAAACACCGTCACATCCAGAAAAACTGACTGTTTGGTGCGCTTTATGGGCTGGTGGAATCCTTCTTCAAAAACGATGAAGGCCACAACGTCACAGTCAATGGTGATCGGTATAGAGCCATGATTACTAACCTTTTCATTCCTGAATTGAACAATCATGATGTCCAGGAGCTGTGGTTCCAACAAGACGGCGCAACATGTCACACAGCTCGTGCCACAATCGATTTATTGAAAGGCACGTTTGGTGACCGCCTAATTTCACATTTTGGACCTGTGAATTGACCTCCAAGATCTTGTAATTTAACACCGCTAGACTATTTTCTGTGGGGCTATGTAAAGTCATTGGTCTATGCAGATAAGCCACAAACGCTTGACCATTTGGAAGACAACATTCGCCGTGTTATTGTCGATAAACGGCCACAAATGTTGGAAAAAGTCATCGAAAATTGGACGTCCAGATTGCACTACATCCGAGCCAGCCGTGGCAGTCATATGCCAAAAATCATATTTAAAATATAATGCCACAAGATTATCTTTCGAATAAAAAAATTCATGTCAATCGAATAATACATCGTTGTTTTATTGCAATTTAAAGTTCTATACCTCTAAAAAAATACCCTTTACGATATTTTTAGTGTTTGACAAAGTGAATATATGAAGACTGATAAATTAATTCTCGTGTTACCTAAGTATCAAATAGGACTTTCAGAAGTAAGTAAAACAAACAACGTAAAATAAATAAAATTAAAACTAAATAGTAAAACAAAAGTTATAAATTAATGAAATAACAAAAACAAATGTTACAATGACAAAAACATACATTACAAAATGAAACAATTACGTAACAAAAGCATTACAATGAAGTTACATAAATAGAGAAACGAAAAATTTACAAACAATTACAAAATCAAATCAATGAAGATACAATATAAACTTAACGGAGCTTTACTTGAAACAAGTTGAAAAAATTTAAGAGGCCAGTTGATTTTAAGAGCATGCAGTTTAACTTTCAGGCATTTTCTTCCTTTCTTAAATTTTGAGCAAAAAAAAGTGTTCAACACTTTGCTCCTCAACAACATTAGGGACTCAAATTTTGGAATGGCGCAGTTTAAAACTATCGAGGTAGAATTTGAAAGTACCATGACCAGTAAGGAATTGTGTGATGTTATAATTTGTTAAAAGATGATCGCAAAGTAATCTTTATAAAATGGTAAAAAAAATTCTTTTGAAAATAGACTTTGTGCTGATCAAGTGCCCTGAGTGTTCGAAACAATGTTCTTATTTTTTTTTGTAGAAATATTTTGAAATATTATTAAATATATGTATATTAAAAAAGCAATTTGGTGTTAAATATGAAAATATGAAAATTATAAAATTACAGTTTCCTAGTCGTACATGTGTGTGTTAACATAGTACATCATTTTCTACAAATTAGATTTATAATTAGGGTCCTATAATTTCTTCCCACTCTACGGTGAAAACTATTCCTCTATTAATACCATGAATGCTATCAATATGAAATTCTCGAGAAAATAATAATAATTAGATATTTTGTTATGTGGATTTATAAAAATGAATTAAGAAAAATGGGATGAAAATAATTTGTTGAAAATAGTAATGAAAATAATTTGTTGACCACAGTTATTTCAATTTGGATATGCAAAAAATTAATTTCACTGTTTTGCACATTTTTCATTCTAAACAAAACTCTTCTTTGTACTTTCTTTCTTATTCTATTAATTTTTAATAGAATTCATATGAATTTTTGCTTTAAAAGAAAAAATATTAATTTATTTTTTCGTTGATATTTAAATCGTTATTTCGATTTTCCTTCAGAAAATTATATATTTATATAATTTCCTAGTTTTATAAAATGTATTATAAATATCTAGAAATTTATATAGTTTCTAGATTTAGATATAGAATATCTAGTTTTTCTTTAATTTAGCAAAATGTTGAAATTCTTGTTGAAAAATTGCCTAAATATTCGAACATAGGTTTCGTTATGTTGAGTTAAATTAACCACATCGTCGGCATTCACCTCTAACCGAAAAAGACAAAAAAAATTAACGAGACATTTTCTTTTCATTCAAAATAACGACAAGCCAGACCAATTTCTACTCTTAAGTTTGGTTAGTGACGCGAAATCATCTCCTGTCAAGTGTAATTATGTAACAAAATGTGGAAATACTACTACTATATAAAATATGCGACATATAAGAAAGGATACGTCAGCTAATACTGCGTAACATAAAAAAGGAAAGATCTATCTTTTGAGATATAGGTAATTTAATTTTCCAGAAGCACTTAAGAAATGAAAAGCCTCTCCATGCATTTTCCTTTAAATTCTTTTATTTTGGAACGTTACAGTTTTCGTCTCTGCTCAGTTTCTTAATCCTTTTTTACTAAAGAATTCCTTTTTTGTTTTTGTTTTTCCATCTTTTTTTATATTGATATGACTCTATGTTTTTTAAGAAAAAGCCTATATGCTTAAAAGATGTATTTTTTTATTGTTGCTTTATTTTTTTTTCTCTCGTTAGTTAAGCTCAATAATAGTTTCTTTCTAGTTGAGGCAATCGGGTATGATGTATGATGTAAGACTTGAATATTATCCTTCATTTGCGTTCAGAATATTTGATGTACTCTCTAAAGATATGTTAGTAATAATACTGACGTAGGTACTGACGTAGATACAGTGTAAAATGTACCAATTTTTATTTAGTAATGTCTTGCAAAGCAAGTATTTATATAATATTCGAAACCTAAGGAAATAATTTTTTGACTAACTTTTTTAGTTGTAATGTCCTTAAAATTGCCATCAGTATTTAACTCTATGCTACAATTTAAACGGCATAAGTTCATGAGTATATTTTCGATGACATAAAGGAAATAAGGCATTGAATTTCGTTTAGATATACTGCTCAAAATAATTAAAGTATATTGCGGTTTTTAGTGCATCTTGTGGCTGGGAAACTTTTTAGCTGATTGATACATGGTCGACAGACGTAGTAGGTTATATGAGAATAAATTACACATGTTTGGCAGAAAAAAATGCATTTTATTGCGCATTTGTGTACAAAAGGAAAAAAACACAATTTGTGCACATGAGAAAAAAAAGAACAAGAAAAGGTGGTTTCTTCAAAGGAAATCAATTTCAGTAGGGGGTATGGTTTCCACGGACGGCCAGCAACGTTGAGCATCTTTGAGGCATGGAGTCAATGAAGGTATTAATCACGAGTTGGGGTATTCTGTCCCACTCTTCCAGAAGAGCTCTTTCCAGTTCTTGGAGAGTTTGTGGGGGTGGTTGGCGGCCAGAAACTCGTCTTCCTAGAGCGTCCCAAACGTGCTCTATTTGATTCATGTCTGGAGAACACGCTGGCCCTTCCATTCTTACGATTCCTTCCTCGAAAAGAAAATCCTCCACCAGGTTAGCACAATGTGGCCTGCAGTTATCGTCCATTAAAATGAAGTCATCTCCAATTGCTGCAGCGTAAGGGACTACAATAGGTCTGAGGATCTCATCCCTATATCGGCGAGCAGTCAGAGGTCCATCTCGAATGATGTAGAGGTCTGTGCCCCCGTCAATCGAGAGGCCACCATACACCAACACTCCCCCACTGCCAAATCTGACACTTTCGTGCATGAACGCAGGATTATTCCTACTGCCACGCTCCCTCCAGATGAAAATACGCCTATTATCCGGATGAACAGAAAAACGGGACTCGTTAGAAAAAAGAACATTGTTCCATTCATTTCTCCTCCAGTTCACATGCTCTGTTGCCCACTCCCTGTGGTCGCGATGATGCCTTGATGTTAGTGTAACACATACCATCGGTCGGCGAGCATATAGACCTACACCATGGAGCCGGTTCCGGACAGTCTGAATTGAAACCGTGGTGCCAGTAGCCGAGCGAAGGTGTTGTTGGAGAAGAATAGCGTTCTCATTTCGGTGTCTCCGAGCCGTTAACACTAAATAACGATCTTCATTGGGCGTTGTAGCCCGTCTACGACCTTGTCCTGGTCTTCGGCCTGCACTTCCAGTCTCCAAAAAATGGTTCAGATCCTGGAAATCACACATTGTGACACTCCAATGGCTTGCGCTAATTCGGCTTGAGTTTGGCCCCTTTCTAACCTACCAACAACTCTCCAAGCTTCTGAATCGGTTAAATGACTTCGCTGAGACCATCGAAACAAAGCAGTCACTGAATGCCGACCATCCTTGTCATCATTTCATTTGAAAGTCAAATTTCATTCGCTGCCGCTGAAGCGACGTTTTTGACGTCGAACTCAAAATTAGCATACTGCACAGTTTGAAAATCAGAAAAATTTGTATTTGTGATTCTCTTCCTCCATTTTCGGCAAAAAAAAAATTTCGCTTATATCTTTATTTTATATAAAACTTACAATATCCTTTAATTGTTTTGAGCAGTGTATAAGGAAACTAATTAAATACTTGAAAGATATTACTTGCCACTGAATTGACATTGAATGACATAAATTGTTATTCAATTGTTTTTCTCTAATTAAATTAAAGTATTGAAACATTAACAAAATTAATAATGGTACAAAATATGTGGCATCCATAAAACTAATAAATTTTAAATTGTAAGTTTTTGTTCTTAGTGGAACTTTAACAGATCATATTTATGTTTTGTTTAAATAAATTTGTTTAAAAATAAGATTGTGGAACTAATTTTTTGTAAAATATTTCATTGCTTTTCCACCAATACAAAATTGAGAAATTACTTCACTTGATATATACATATTTTAACATTAAAGGATTACAAAAAAAAGTTTTATTTTGAGAGCAATATTTTTCTGTAAAGTATTTAGGAATGAAGTTATGACGAACAATTTTTTAAACATTTGATATAATTAAGTTATGATTATCTAGTTAAGTTATTACCGATAATTTTAATCTTATATAAATATATATATGTGTGTGTATAATATATATATATATATATATATATATATATATATATAAAAGAAATATGTATTATATATCAAAAATAAGAAATAATAGATAAAGAACATAACAAGAAATAGCATAATAAAAATATAAAACCTGAACATGAAGAACAAAATTATAGAGAAATAAAAAAAGAAACTACAAAAAAGAAGAACCTAGCGAGTCGGAAAGCAATTTCGGACTTAGGACCGAATGAGTGGGGTTAAACTAGTTTGAAGGCGTTAACCTTCCCCCTTTGCAACTCGGTAGGAAAACCAAATAAAATAAAATAAACAAAACTTCAGAGTTTGGATAACTCAGAGAGTATGAAAAAACCACTCATTATTATTATGTAACAAACTCTCCCAAACTCTTAATGCAGAAAAATCACAAAATAATTACGTAAGAAAAGTAGAAAAATGCTAAAACAATTACATAAGAAAAGTATCTTTCAAGAAATAATTTAACAAAATTTCTTTACTCACAGAGCTTTTACGAGGAGAATCAAGCGTCTTGACATTAATGAAAATCGAATATCCACCAAGTTAAAAATTTGAAAATACATAAACACATCTTTTGAGCTGACTTTTAAACCAGCCAGCAAAGACAGGTATAAAAAAAGACGACAATCAAATACGGTAGAATTTGAATTGGTTGATTGTCAAAAATGTAAATTTGCTAGGCTCTAATTTGGTTGGTTGTCAACAATGTGTAAGATGTTCAAGATGTGTGTGGAAAAAATGTAAACTGTGATATGAGTGTTATGATATAATCTTCACAGCAAGACCACTAACATGCTGACTTTGAAATCCTATTGTTGTGTGGTGGTTTTGGAATTCGAAGTAGCAAGACGGTTAATGTATTTGTGATGAATATAAGTTCTTAAGAAATTAAAAGGGTATTCATGATCTAAACAACATTGAAAAAATTGTTTTATATTATTGTATTTATCTATTTTGTGGGTAGTTAAGTTATCATTTCTAAATATGATACATATATATATATATATATATAAGGGAAAAGCGACTCACTCATCGCGATATCTCCAGAACTTATAGACCTTTAATGTTGGTATTTGGTAAAAATGTTTCTTCCATGAAGTAGAGATTCGTTAAGCACGGATTTTATTAAAATGAAACCCCAAGGTGCGTTGTGACAGCTTAAGGGGCATTAAAGATAAATATTCCCGTTTTTGAGTTGTTAGACCTACAGGCTTGAAATTTGGTCTGCATGTTTCTTTTGCTGAATTGAAATTTTCTAAGAAAGGATTTTACGGAAATTGACTCCTATGGAGGGAGCTTGGAGCTACTAGGTCGTATTGATACTAAAACAAACCGTTTTCAAACTACTAGACCTCCATTAATGAAATTTAGTATGAATGTTCCTTTTATTGAATTGAAATCAGCTAAAAACTGGTTCTACGGAAATCGACTCTCAAAGTGGGTTACTGAAGCTTATGTATAAAAAAATTCCGTTTTCTAACTATTAGATTTAGATTTGAAATTTCGCATGAATGTTTACTTTATTGAGTAGATATCCTCTAAAAACGGGTTTTGCGGAAATTCACTTTAAAAAGGGTACAAGGATGTAAAAGGTAATTCTACTTCAATTTTAAAATTATTCAGAAATTATGTTCTTTTGGGGTCAAGAGGCGAGAGTTATAGGAATATTTTCGACGCAATCGAGTATCAATAGATATCAATAATTTATGTACCTAGACAGTATATATTCGTACAACATCAAACGGATAGTGACAAGTTTACATATATAAATAAAAATATTTTTATTCTACATTTAATTTACATAAAAAATGATGTACATGCACAGAGATGTTTTAAGACATTAGCCAACTGGGCCTGAGGCCATGGCCTTGGGGTAGGGCCTCGACTTAGATTCATTAAGACCGTATATATATAATATGAATAAAATTTTAATCATCAAATAATACTTACACGCACATTCTTCCCAATACTCAGAAATCGTATGCCTCAATTACGTTTGAATAATTTAAGTTTGATGAATATTGAAAATGAAATATTATTAAAAGTTGATTTTGAAGACATATTTATAATAATTTTGCGTATTTAAAGTGCATAAAAGGAATTTTTTTAATAACACTTCATTTTAATATGGATTGTTCTTGTTCAGTATAAAGGTTTGAACAAAAACAATCCATAAAAATTTGAAGCCCACTTTTACATAGAGGCCCAGAACTTCAAGACGTCACTGTATATGTACCAGAAACGTTCCCATTCTATACCAAGAGCGTGGTACAGCCAATTTTTCTTTATTATGATACTGTACTTATTACTCTATTTTATGCATCTTCTATCTACTGATTTAAGAAAATTGCACATACTTATTAATATTATAATTTTAAATAGTTTAATATCAATTTTTTTAGGAAAATAGTATGTTCGATCTGTAGTAACTTTTTCTCCAAATCAAGCTTTTCTTAAAATAATTATAAATCAAATTATGTATTCAACATCTTTATCATCTGTAAATAAGATGCTTTGAAAATTGGATAAAAATGTATACTGACCTCAAATACTGAAAACCTTGTTCTCCCATTGTCCTAACATATGATTGCTGAAAATCTATACATGTATACACTTCTATGTACATAAATTCTAAAGTAAAAATAACTTGTTTACCGTCAAAAAGTTGTTCTGTTTCCACCAAACGATTTTTATGGTGAGCTTTGGAAGGGTGTTCCACCCCGAAAACTGTCGATAAATCATTTCTAATGACTCCTAGCGACGTATTAGTTGGATATAGCTGAGTAAACTCACCGAGTAATCCGGAGATCCATCATAATTGTGGCTATAACTTCTGTTTGAAGAGTTTTTATTAGGGATTATTAAAGAAAAAATGTCAGCCATTTGTCATTTTCCACTGTGATATTGTAAAACGGGAATGGATCGCTCTAACGAACTTAGTACGTCTTTATTCTCAAAGCATTTTCTAGAAGAAATGAGTCAAAATATACTACAAAATATATATTTTTTTAAGTTTGTGTAATGTAGAATGATTTTGTACATGTAATGAAATAGCTGTTTTTAAATTAATATTTGTATTTTTTTTCAAAAACCTTTATGCATTGAATTTTCTGTTCATATAAATAGAAAGAGTTTTTATCGATATTTCTCAATAATTTATTATGATATGATGTTAATTACTAGTTAAGCATCATTTTAAGGCTTGACGTATGGTACTAAAAACAGAATGTTTAAAAAATACGAAGATGGTTATTCAAATGCAATTACCTTGTATTGCCTACGAATTTTTTCGAATTTTGTTGAGAAAAAAGCAGTCGATGACTTCAATTATTTGAATAAAAATAGATTTATTTAAGAACAAGGATGAACAGATAACTAGATGGAGACAACTCTATGTATATACACAAAGAAATATTATTATATATTATTTACAATCCTTATAAACAAGCTTTATAACGTCCCAGAAACGGTTTTCCAGAACAGTTCCAATAGTAAGACAGATAGTCTTTCTATTATGGCAGTCAAAGCACAAACAGATTCTGATCTCAACTGAATTCCCTTCTGAGCTGAACTGACTCTTTTTCGAAGATCCGTTTTATAATATAATGGTAATTTGATCCTACAGCCCTCTCCTCACGTCAAAGGCTCACGTGTAGCTGAATGGCGCGACGTTAATATGTACTCACCCTACAGTCATCTCGATAATTCCTTGAAAATATCGTATTTTTGGCCAAATTTGTCACCAACAGGAGAAATGCTGCCAAGTAACTCTGTCACATCTTTGATTGCCATAAGCTTATTTTTCAAGACCACGTAGAGAAGCAAACTTTGCCTGTGTAAACTTCAATTTTCCCACATGGGGGTATTATAGCAGGGGAAAAATAACGTACGTGACGTGTTTCAGTATTATATAATAATGTACAGGAGCTATGTCGATTTATATTATGCCAAAATACGATACAGTTATCACGCTTAAGCTCATGTAATGAAACTAATTATGTGCAGGACATTGTAATAAAACTGCAAAAGAAAAATACCTTTGAATCCATACAATATGTACAATATGCCTCCCCCACCCCCAACTTTAAGAGTCAACCTCTTTTTAATTCAAGTTTGAGTTAAATATCCTCCTCACTCCTAAGATATATTAGGAATAAAGCTATGATTTTGTACATAATATACTGTATATAATCAATCTTTTCCGTAATTTTAATTAGTATCCTCTATTTTATACATGACTACTTATCGAACAATTTATATAACTTTGAAAGCAAACACATTTTTTAAAAATCTTCAGGGAAACAGTTAATGATTAAAAGCTGCAATTAAATTCAATATAGGAGAATTGAAGTATTATTTTTTAGCTCATATTTTACATACATTAATTAAAATTTATGTCAAAAATTAAATATTTCAAATTTATGTTAAAATCGTAGAATATAACCGTGGTTAATTATTAGCAAATGTTTATTTAAAGTTAGAGTTATAGATACATGAAATTAATTGCTTTATTAGTATAAGTATACAGCTAGTAGATTTCCTTATTACTGAAATATTAATTACAGCTTTAGAAATTTTTACAAAAATAATTGAGCCAATTTACTCCTTTTACAAGTAATCAATACTGTATGTTATCACGTTTACATATCTTTTTATTTATGATCCTCACAACACCGAACATATTAAAAAAAAATTTCTTGCTGTAACTTTAAGAAAATGAGTTTTGTTCCACGAAACCAATTATTGAATAATATCGAATGAAATATTTAGTTTGATTATAAATTACTTAAAGCATTATTATCCCCAACTTACCATGCTCATTTCAAAATCTAACAAAAACAATGTAATTATTAAATATCAAATGTATCCTCTCAAATACCCTTGATGATATTTCCATTTTTTATTCATTTATAAGTCCTCACAGCATATCAAGATTAAATAAGAGCTCCCCAGGATCGTTTCTTTATTAATTGTTTAAATTAACCGTCAGTAAATTCTCTTTATTTCCCCTTAAGCCCATTTTTTCCCTTTAGAAAACGTCAACCAATACGATGCAGCTCTCTCAAACATCTTTCTCCCATTCTTAATTACAAGAAGTTTAAAATTCGTCATTTTAACCTTTTTTCCCCCTCTGATGTTCCATAATTTTCCCTTTTGGTTTTCTTTTCATAAATTAAAAACGGATAATATTCTCGTTAATGAGGCATACTCCGTGCTAATTGCTCTCGGCGCAGAAGATGCGCAAAACTGTGCGCCAGGGGATTCATTGTTTTCTTTCATGGTATTTTTTTCTGTGGGGAGGGGGTGGATTTATCAAAGCGTAAAGCACTCTAGAACAAACAATCAACGCTTAAGTTTGTGTTAAAGATGAAGATTTGTGCTTATGCATTTTGAAAGTATATTTATTTTAGGGAAAATTACTGTATTGATAGGAAAAAAAGGAAGACTGTCGTATTATGTATTAGTGAGGGCAAATAGAGTTAAATACATATTGTGGGATGTTTACGTTGTGTACTGATATTATTCATTTTAGCCTCAAAAAGTAAGGTTTTATGTTAAATATTTCGCTTCCCGTCTTTAAATCTAGTTGTAATGAGTTTCTTTTGAACTCTGTTTGAAAAAAGAAAATATCTTTTGCGTGTGGTGAGACATTTAAATCATGAATATTTAAAAATGAGATATGTGAATATAAAAATTTTATTTTGTATATTTTTATTTTATGATTTATTTGATAATTGGAACTTTACCAGGAAAGTTTTGAGTGAGATTATTTAAAGTAGGTAATAGGGTACTTTTTAAAAAATTCCATATTAATGTTATACATAATACCAAAAAATACCAAGATATACGGAAAAATATTAATACTTATTCAGTAATATTTAATGTAAACTACTTAATTTTACAAAAAAATGTTTGCATTTTTTAAAAAATTCTTTAAAGCCCGTAGAGAAAAAAATATAATCTTATGTCAATAAAAGTATAACTAAACTAAAAATACATTTATTTAGGGAATGCTTTAAAATTTTAATATTTTATGAAAATAAAAAAAAATTAGAGCTAATTGGATAATTATTATAAGAAATGTAACATCTTTATGAGACTATTATTAAAAAAACAGGCTACATCTAAATATATATTCATGCAGTAAGAACTATTTTGGTACATTCCCCAAAAAATAATACAAATATCAGGTTTAGAAAGTATCATAGAAATATATAATACATATAAGAGATTTCTTATTATTAGATTCGCCATGATAGAATTTGAACTAATTTTTCTGTAATTAATTCAACAATTCATTTGTTCGTTCTAATTAAGATATTTTAAAACCAGATGTTTATTTAGTTATTAATTAAAGAATAAAATATAAAAAAGCTAACCATTTAGGGTTTTTCCTGTCCGAAAAGGACTTAGAATGGTATTTTAAATAATGTATTATTTACCACATGAATTCTAAAAGTAGTAAATTTGTTATACAATTCATTAAGGTTCTCAAAACACACATTTGTTTTAAGTATTGATTGAATAGAACAATCTTTTAGCTTTGTAAAAAGTATTCTATTTTGTTTCTACATTACATGGAGACAGAGTTACAATAAACTACATAAAACTGGAAAAATCCAGAAATGGGAATTTAAATTCTTCAGTTTCATAACAATCTTTTAATTGAAAATGATTGTTTTCGGAGTAATTGAGGAAATGTAATAAAGCGAAATGACAACATTGGATTTTTCATTAAAATTTCTTTTTTTTACGTTAGAAATATGCAAAATAACCTATGATACAAATTGTTTAAAAGTCTCAAATTAGGCTATTTTCTGCAGAATTTTAAAAACAATTACTCAAAATCTTTGAAAGTTGGATAGAAAATATTAGAAATATTGGTACTTATGTATTATCGCAACAATGCCAACGTTCAATCTAACCCGCCAAGTTGGCAACTCCGATTTCGCATGTGTCGTACGCGCTGAATCAATGTACTTCGTTTCATACAATGTCGCCAATAGGGTTGCGATAGTACGTAAGTACCAAAATATTTCTTTTCTAAAACTTGCTTCCATTTAAAAAATGCTTTTTCACAAGAAACGGAAGCTTATCATTATTATCTATAACCTTTGTGTAATAACAGTTGTTTTAAATTAATTTATATTGAGCGTATCTCTAAAATTTGAAGGAAACAAGTAATATAAAAACAATTTTAGTCAATTACTACTTAGATCAAAAAAGGAAAATTTTATTTTAGCTACTTTTTATTAAATAGTTACAATTAATATAAATATGTATATACATGAGATAGAATCACACCATTAAGTGGTAATTAATTTTTATTAATTATCATTAAAGTATCGTATTGTCATCCAATGCAATCGCGTATATATAATTTCAGTTCAACTGAATGCTTAAAACGTGAGAAAAAAATATTTTAAAGTTTTGACCCAAGTCACTAAAAATGAAGCCAACGAAGTATCTGTAATTCTTTAAGTAATTAGTTTCAGTCAATTGATTTTAATTAATTATAATTAAATCATCGTATTTTTACCCAAAGCAATAGTGTATAGAAAATTTTAGCTCAAATCAGAGCTTTGAAATGTGAGAAAAAAATCTATTCAAAGTATGACACAAGTCCCCAAAAATTATGCCAAAGTAGTTGTATTTGTAATTCTTTGAATGATTAGTTTTAATCAATTAATTTTTATTATTTGTAATTAAATTGCTGTATTATCATCCAAAATAATCATGTATATAAAATTTCAGCTCAATTGAGTGCTTTAAAATGTATATTATTAACGATGGAAAATTCCACCAAGATAAATAATTATATAGAGAGTGTAAGCTAATAGCAGGAATTGAAAAATTATCCTTTGGCTCAAATTTTTATTTTTAACTGGCAGCACAAATTTGAATTATTCAATAGATACCAGCATAGAGTAGATCGGTCGGTTTCTGGCGATCTAACCTATCTTTTAAATGGATCACTTTGAATTTTATAGTGTGGAGTCACTGTTATAATATTGTAATCAATTATTTAAACTATACCAAATAATTTGCTGTAAAAATAGTAAACAAAGGTTGTTCAACGAGACTTATTAGACATTAATTTTTCTCGTTTTTTGGAACACTTAAAAAAAACTATTTTGAGTGAACCTGTATCCCTGTATGCAAACTGATCAAGTTATCCATACTTTTAAATCTATTCGCAGTCAATAAAATTTTTAAAAATTGCTTTTAGAATTTTATTTAAGAAAGATAAATAACTCAGAAATAGACCGAATCAAAGAATAACATCCTATTACTCTCCTTCAAGTGCAACCTGTTTAACCCCAAAAAGAACGAATAACACACTGCTTCTAAACTTTACAATAAGTACACTTCGAAAAACGTTCTAAAACGCATCACATATCCTCCTACCTTGAAATCATTAAACCCTACCCTCACTCTGCTACAAGGAATCCTTTTCGAACAAGCTTTTATTCCCTACCATACCCGGACATACCCAATCCACTCTCGCCAACACTATACATCCGCAGATGTGACATTTTTGAAATGAAAACTTCCTTTTTTTATATTATTTTCCTTATTCCCGGTGACATTTGTCAGATACCTCTACCCATTTTATCAATATGTTTGGGTGAATGGAATTTTATTTCGCATCTTTTTTTTCTCCTCCCCTTTCTGATTCGCTGTGGAGACGGTTTTTTTGTTGTTGCTGATGGAAATATGGATATACTGGTGGCATCAGCTATTTTAGGGAGCGCTATTGACGTTTCGTGCCTTTGCCAGACGTGATTCCTTTCTTTAGGGGTATTGTGCGTACTCGGTTAGTTTCTTGATGCAGGCTTTGCCTACGCTACTTGCTGCAGTAGTGGAATTTGATTATTATCTAGCTCTCTTCATTCAGTGTCTTTAAGGTTGAAACTCCGAATTTCAGTTAAAATATTGTAGAGTAGATGGTGTATTGAATGTTACATATTCATGTGGGTCTTATGTTTTCTCTAGAGAGGCTTAGTTGTTTTGTTATTTAGGCACACAATATGAGTGTGTAATCAATATTTAAAGCTTAAGTTGAAGATATATGGAGCTTATTATTCTAAAAGTTTTTGTTCATATTTCGCTTTTTGTGATTTTGAAAAATATTTATAACATTTAGAGCAGCGATGCTCACCCTGTAGCCCACCAAGCCTTTTTATGTGGCCCAGTCATGGCCCATTTCTCTGAGAATTTCCCTTATTTAAGAACATTGTATTAAAAATTTGGTTGTGAATTCTTTGTTAAGAAATCAAAAATATCAATTTTGCATCTTGTCGTCGGTGTCGTACGGGTACGAATTGATATTTTTTTTTCTATTTAGAACGGTTACGGTTTGTGATAACAGACAACAGTAGAAGCGACAATTTTATGGGTGGAGCTAATTTTTAACTAGCTTTCATATCTTATAAGCGAACGATATTCAAAGAAAATCTATAGTATCAAGACGATTGGGAGGGTGGCTCTTTTGTAGTGAAAAAAATACGGATCAGTAATTGTTTGATTTGTCCACTAATCTGGAATCATTCAATGACATTTTTCTCAAAGATCTCTTTCAAGAGGTGATAAATAGGCTTTCTTTAATAATATTCACAACAGCAACACCAAGTTTTTTCAGTAGTTATATCACAGAGGTAACAAAGACATCCTAAGAAGTTTGTTATATTATTGGTAATCATATGAAACCGTTTGCTGATGCAGAAATTATGAAGGAGTGTATATTAAATGTTTCTAATTTAGTGTTCGTGACAAAAATAAAAAAAATATATAACAAATAATAATTTTAAAAAAAATGAAACAGGATTTATAATATATTAATCAATTTTCCACATTTTAAATTTCCAATGTAAATATGGTCTTAAAGCATTTCTCCCCCATTTATCCTCATGTTGCGGACCGCGTGGAATACATATACATGCGTATATGTATTCATAACATATGTATGCGGCCAGCGTGAAACAGCTGACATATGTATGTGGCCCAGCAGTAAAAAAGATTGAGTACCCCTGATTTAGATATATTAACATTTTGTACCGTTTATCAATAATATTTCTACAACACTCCTGAAGTTTTGAATTTAAAAGAGCAATATTTTTTGATGGTTTGCATTAAGGTATAAGTGTAAAATGAAGAAATCTTATTTGAGTTATTTATAAAAAAATAATTTTCTTTTGCTGTAGGATTTTGTTCTGAAAGAATATTTTAAATATTCCTTCACACAATTAATTTCTGAACAAATCAAAAACAAAAATAAAACCACAGCATAATTTATGTCTGATTTTTTTATACTATAAGCAATATAATTTTATAGTATTGAGGCTTTCAAAAATCAATTAAATCTTTTATAGTATTTTCAATATTAACAAAAAGTCATTTTGATAAATATAAATGTAATGAAGACAAGGGACAACTGAAAATGTACTCTAAGCATAAAGAGAACTATAGAATTTTTTTTAAAATTTCTTTTTGAAATTTTTTTGTTTTGTTGATAAATAACTGATATAATTATTTAGAGTAAAAAATTCTAAACATGATTTTTCTGTGTCCCATTGAATTTGTCTAACAGCAAATATTAATTAAAAAAATGTTTTTATATTAAAATATCTATATATACATAGAAAGTTTTATTTTCATTTTTAAACCAGAAACGTAAGCCAACTGTAAAAACAATCCCAACATTATATTTTTACCTAATTGTTCTAGTGTAAACTAATTTCAAGTTAAAAATTATAATTTGTTCTTAATATTAAAAGTCTATTTCTTAATCACTTTATACATTAGGTTTTTTAGTTCATATATTATTTCAAAATATTTAAGTAGAATAAACAAGTGCTTATCTTTTATAGAAACCATCGATTTTTAAAAGAAATTTTTACTTAAAAATTACGGATTTTAAAAAGGCTCTTTCGTTACGTAAGACATCAGTTTTTAAAATTTCTTTGTTAAATAATATATTAATTGTTCAAAAAAATGTTATTGTATAAGTCATCGATTGTTAAAATATCATTGTTAAGTAAGATATCGATTGTTCAAAAAAATGTTGATTAAGCCACTGTTTGTTGAAAAAATAATGTTGTAAAAGCCATTGATTGTTACTAAAGCTATTATAATACGCTGTGTTGAATATTAAAATCTATCGAATGCTGAAGTATGACTATTATGGAATGCATCGATCCATGAACTTATAATAAGTCGTATTATTTCTGGTGGTCTTATGTTTTCTTCATTCTGTGTGATAATTTACTTATCACCATATGATATCACGTTTATCAAGGTACAATACACTCGTATATCTTTAGTTTTTATTCTTTTGGGAAGATTATTGGATAGTTATTAATAGTATTGTGTATAGAAATTGTTTTTCTCTCCAATAATGTCTAATATATTTTTTACGTACTAGATAATCTTTCAAATGCAGAAGGTCCAAGCAAATAACAGGTTGGTTATTTTGGAGCAAATCACAATTTATTTTGAAACTCTTCTGTAATTACAGCTAATTTACTTAAGTTATTAACACAGGAAAATTCACGATAGCATATAAATTCAAAGTCCTCACACTAACAGAAATTAATAATCGAATTAGGCGAATAAATCACACAGTCTCTGTCAAGCTTTGATACCCAAACGTTACTACCTTGCATTGCCTTTAAGAAAGATGGAAAGAACCTTGTTGAAGATTCTGTAGTTTTCATGTGAAATAATCATTCCAGATTTTTCTGGAATTCTCAAATTGTATCCATTTTTGTCCCAAATTGGACGTCATTTGGCTACCTAGAACTTTCTTGGTATACCTTAAGAAGTCCCTTACATACAAATAATCATTGTAGCCACAGTAACGCTTCGGCAGAGAAATAAACGGGCACTTAAATTTCTGTAATGCGCAAATTCTCCAATCACACTCATGTAAAGCACTTAAAAAATTTGAAATCTCTACATAAATCTCGAATTTCTCTCGACGCTAGAGAGTTTATGAAATGTAAATGTCAAATTATATAAGGATAGTTTACTTTCCACGTTCCAAAGTTAGAATTCCTCTGATAATCTTTTTGTTAATGTGTTGTTGCTTGTGCCACTTGATTGATGGTATAAGAGTGAGGGCCACAAAGTTCATCGTGGCAAGGATCTAGTTGTACGTCTGTCATTAGCCGTAACTTTGATCACTATGCAGTTTTTAATGGATTTTCTCTCGGTTATCACCCCCCCTCCTCCCAATATTTTGAGCGAGAATACCATGGAGGTGGTCAGGGGCCCAATACTTCTCTTTCCTTGCCAGCCTCATGAGAGGACTCGCGGCTCTCTCATCACTATGCATTTCCGAACACCCACACTCTATCTTGAATTCGAAACCAAGCCCTACGTCACAGCAATCAGTGTCACTAACTCCCTAGCTATGTCATATTTTAGCAGGCATTCAATTCGATGCTATTCTATTTACGCAGACTGTAGAGTTGTAAGCGCAAATTTTAAAATGAACAAGTTTATTAGACAGCGTGATCTCAAAAGTTTAATATTCTGTAAAAGAATGAAATAGAGTATTTAACTTCTTCAGTTATTTAAACCATTTATTAAACATTTAAACATTATTTTAGTTCAACGGAATGTGCAAGTTAGACATTTTTATCCCTTTAGGAAGTAGTTTTATCTTTAAATATTACATTATTTTTTTTTTTTGCTTTTTAACATTATAATGACCCCAATGACGCTGGAAGTAATAATATATAAAAAAGTGTGTTTGCTTATGACTACACGTTAAAAGTGAAAACTTTTGATTTTCCAATTTAAATATATATATATAATTGCTTTTATGTTATAAAATGGATTAGTGCGGATTAGTTCGGTAAATGAAAAAAACAAAACAAGATGATATTAAAATTGTAAAATTATTTTTTCTTATGCCTGTTCTCATAAAAAATGGTATTAAATTCAATATATTCATGAAATATATTCATGAATAAATTATATTCTAAGAATGAAACACACATTAATTTTACATCCTTAAGATGTTTATTTAAAGAAAGAGAGAGAATATTTTAAACATCATATCGCGTTGAATTTAAATATTCCATCTATTGTAAGCGTAACCTATGCAACCCATCTTCCTTTTTCGTTGCGCAACTGTGGTCTCGAAGAAGTTCAAAACAAATTCCTTATCCTTTACAAATTTTAGGATTTCAGAAGAATTTCTTTTTGATTAACGACTTTAAATGGCTCATCAACTGTTTCAATGATTTCTTAAACTATAATTTATTTTTCATTTTTTAGTTCGATCTACAATACAAGCCTTTTTTTTTAGTTTTTAAAACTAGCATTTATCCTTTGTTGAATTTATCCTTGAGTTTGTTATCTGGAGCCAGAATCATGTAGCTGCTGGAATTAGTCTTGCTCTTTAAGGGATATTTATTAATGGATCTGAAAGGTATTTATTCTCTCCGATAATGGGGCCTCGGATTGATATAATGTTAATTCGTATCATCACTTCTAAGCGTATTGCTTTATAAAAATAAAAAAAATATTTAGCACTTATAACATAAATTATTTTTATTCACATGCATGAGTCTTTTTTTTATTTCCATTTTTAGAAAAATTACGCACTCACCCACCCTACCTTTTTTCACATAAAGAACACTTTTTTGTTTTATTTTTTTATTAACCAGAAGCACATTTAAAGGTTTTAGGGTTGCATCTTAAACTTTTAGCTGCTAAATCGGTAATTCGTCGTCAAATCTAGAAATGGCATATGGAATTAGTCACTAAATCTGTAAATGGTTTATGCAATTAGTCGCCAAATCTAGAAACGATATAATGAATTAGTCGTCAAATCTAGAAACGATATAATGAAATAGTCGCCAAATGTCGTAAATCCTTAAAATTCTTAATTATTAAAATTCTGATCAGGATAATGAAACAAAATTATGAAATTATTGTATTGTCATGGGTCCTTGACAAGTGTGCGAATTTTCGAATTAGTCTGACCTTTTAAAGTGGGTAAAAATCGAGTTAAAATATTCCATTACATACAAGTGAAACTTATAAAAACGTGTTAAAAAAACGCATCTGAAACATTTTCAATTCAATACTAAGCGAGCGTGACCGACCCGAGAGTGATGATTTATTTGCATTAACTCTTCAGCAAAAAGGTGGTTTTCACTTCAAAATTTTTGGCCACCAGCGTGAATTTGAAAGATAGATCTTAAACGGATATAGTAATAAAGCAAATTTATAAACAAAACTTTATTGATTCAGCATTAAAATATGTCTCTAAAACTTTTCCCAGATACTAATCTTCATGTACAAGATTCCATCATTTCGAAATAATGTTCACATTGTTTCACATCGTTCCTCCCTTTGACAATCTACCAGACTTATTATCAAATAAATTCCAAATTCGAGCCATTTAATTTACAACACACTAAAGTTCCCCTTAACTACCTCACACTCTCTCTATACACCGTTACTCAACTTGGAGCGTCCACCACTAAAGAGTGTCCACCGCTTGACCGACGCGTGTCACGGTCGCAGCAGCAAGTCAGGGCTGGAGCGGAGCAATTAGGAATGACTAGGGAACAAGCAACTAATGACAGGCTCATTGGGAGGGAGTTTGAACGCAACTAATGAGGCAGCATCGGTCATAATTCTAGAGGCATTAGAAGACCCTTTAAAGGGTGCATTGGAATAAATAGAAACACATTTCACATTAGGGGGCTATTTAGTCAAAATGAATGAATGCTTTTAATCATTAATTGGGGACGGGAGAGTTTGAAGTGAGGGATTATAAGACTTCAGAATTTCTTGAGAGAGAAAATATTGCCTAAAAGCAGGGGGAAGTAATCGCTTTATCTTTGAAAGGCCAATTTGCGGCGGGAGAAGGAGAATGAAAAGATTTAAATAGGATTGTTGAAAACAAATATCCAAATTCTGATTTGATGTTTTGATTCCTTAAGAATCCGTAATTAAGACCATTTCGTCTAATTGAACGACTGTTGGGCGAATGTTCCTGGTGCAGTAGTGATAGTTCTGAAGAGTTGCTATGGTGTTTATGGATCTAGGGTTATAAATGTAGCACTTCTGAAGTATGTTTAGGCATTTTATTACAGAATAAATGATGCTATATATTTTTCACATCGTTATGCATTTTCTCAGAGGAATTTACATATTTTTTGAAACAGAAATTTCCGAATTACGTCCAAGATAGATTTAATGCAAATTTTTATACTGTACAATGTAATTACGTTAATCTGTATTGCAGAAATACATAATACAGGTAATTTTAATAGTAGTAAAAATGTGCAAATTTAAGTATTTAAGACGTCAATTTAAATTTTTCCTCTACTTTATTCTTTTCGATCTAAACAATTGTTATTTTGATTTTCATTTTCCATCAAAGTTATTCTGAATACCAACTGTGATTGTCATTGTTAATTTTAACTCCTTAAATGCCACTGGCGTATATGTACGTCTCGCTCAACTGGTGAGATAAGTGTCGAGGACGGATGTATACGACCATCCGAAATACGATCATTTTCTTTAAGCTGCTATCAGTAAAATTATTCCGAAGACTTTAGAATGCAATAAAATGACATTAACAGATTTTGCGTTGGATTTACTTATTTCAGAGAAAAATTTGCTTCTTTATCCCTCCAATTTTCCTTATACGTATGCGTATGTGAAAAACGGTAGCCCTGTGGAGTAAATTGCGTAACTTTTAATCGGTAACTTTTATCGGGCTTAAATAGTAATATAATGCATATTTTGTTTACTTTATCGACCTGGAAAACTTTTATTCAAGGCGAGGAAAATGAATTTTTTACAGAATAGTTATTTGATTAAATGTGTGTTCCTTTCTTTTTTAATAAAGGAGAACAATTAAGATCACAAAATTGAAGAAATTATTTTGTTTGGTTAAAAGTATGTTAGTAAAGTAAAGTAACCGGTTGACTTACGTCTACATATTGAAAGTATGTTCGGCCAATGGTCTAAAAAAATATTATAAACACGTTTCCTTTTAGGCCAGTTCTTCTCAAACTTTCAATACTGTCGCCCCCCTTTTCGATCACAATTTTTAGCGCGCCCCCCTTATACATTAATAAAGGGAATGCAATAATAATGCACTTTGAAGCTACAGCTACAATAGGCGATCTTAGTTATAAATCATACAAATTAGTAACATAATTTTTAAATTTTGTAAACTACTTTTAAGCAAAAATAAATAAATAAAATAATAGGATAATTATTATGTTAATTTTCCTTTCTCTAATTTTTAAATTGAACATATTGCAAAATCTGGTGGCTGCGTAGAAGACAAAATATAAATATCTGCTAAATATAGAAAAAGAATTTAGAGGGTCAGTTTCTAATCATAAGCATTCCTTATAAAAACTTTGCTTTGCAAGACAAGCCCATGGAAGTCGTTAGTACTTATTAAATTTGTTCTTAATTTAGTATTAATTAATTAATTATAAAATACTCTGTGCAGCACTGATACATTAAAAGTTTACCGGCTGAAGTGCCCGCTCTTTGCCCGAGTTCATTTGTAACAAAATAAAACATTATTAGTATAATAGCTGAATTGTAAGAAGAGCAAAGCCAAGTGCTCGACAATGTTTACAAAAATGTAAAATGATCTTTTTAAAATGATTGCTCAAATTATAATTAGTTTTAAGGGAACTGTAATTTTAAGCCTCACAGAATTAGCATTTATATTTAATGTTAAATAATGAACAATAATATAAAATTTCGATGAAGAATAATTGTATTATTTTTAATATTTAAAGCAAAAAGACTTCAACATATTTTAACCTGAGAGCAGGCGTGCACTCGATACGGTCGAGCGGGGTTATTGAGTCACACCAATCCTTTTTTTATAATTATTTTATTGTACACGATACAAATCGTGATTCCAGTGAATCATTTAACTAAGAGAATGTTTACTTGCCTACTTTCAAGAACTTTTCAATTTTTCTTTGGTAACAAATAAACAGTTTTGCCAGAATTAACGATTTCGTAATCTGTGTGTCTCGCGCGACCACTTCCGGGTAAAAATTGTATTCATTATGATAATATGTATGTTACTGCTAAAAAAATTGTGTAAAACGCTTTTTTGCATGGAAAAAAGCGCAACAGAGAAATACATTACTTACAACTTCCCTAAATGAGAAACAAACACGTAAGAGAGGGGGCATAACTAACTGTACCATACAGATTACAGCTATAATGTTCAGTATTTAATAAATAATGACAGTGATGAATTTTTTATGTTCCTAAATTTCTTCGATTCTGGGTCTGGGATCTGTTTTTTCTCTTAAAGAGTTATATGTTAGGCTTAAAAAGAAAGCGTAGTACAAAATTCTCTCATCATGGGATTACAGCAAATCAAATAAAAGTTTTTTTTATTTGGTTATAGGATCAAAGATAGCTAATTAGGTATTCAAGAAGTTTTTATTTTTGATGACTTAATATCGCGTGCCTATAAATTATATCTGAGTAAAAGTGCATTTTTTAATATGTCCGAAAGTATTTTGTTTTAATTCATTACAGTATATTAATTACTTTTAAATCTTCTACTTTCGATATGCTCGCCCCCTTGTAAGGTTATCGCGCCCCCCAGGGGGCGCGCCCCACAGTTTGATAAACACTGTTTTAGGCAACTTATTGTATCTCTAATATTTCTTACATACAATTATTTGTTGCAAATTTTTATTTTAATGAAAATGTAAAGTAGTATAAATATTTATTTTTAGCAATTTAATAAAAGTTTAGTATTTTAAGCTTATTTTGTTATTGGATTCTTCAAAAATTATATTAGTACAGATTTAAGAGCAAAAACTCAATCATTGCTAATGAAAGGTATTTTTCCTTTTGAATGGTAGGTATATTTTTGGAAATGTTTTAAAAGTTGTATGTATCTAGGAATAAAAACTATACAAAACAATTTTATTACAAAATAAGAAAAAAATATCAACAAAATAATATTTTCTTTCTTTTTTTTCCCTTCAAGTATATACATTTTCTACTTATTTTTTCTTTTTTTTAATCCGTAAAATGTTTCTTTGTTCAATTATAACATTATACAACCAGGAAGCTGTTAATATTCAGGCAAGTTCAGAAATTCTTTTTTTAAAAAAAAATCTTGATTATTTATTTGTGCAACTATGTAAAAGTCTGCTTTGTTAGTTTGATAACTTCTGAATTTTCTTAGACCCTTTTTTTTACCATTAACATTCAACAGACTTATTTGTGGAAGCTGAAACCGTTTAAATGTTAAAACTACTATATTAATTAGTGAACTGTTTTAATATTTTCAATGTGTAGAGATAAAATGTTTCTCTCCTATAAATTTGATAAAAATTACTTTATGTTCACTTACAAACCATAGTTCTTTGCCCACATATAGTGTTGAAGTTTTATTTTGAACTTAAACTCTCGGGCTACACTAAAAAGACACATTATTATTTATAAGTTATTATCTTAAAGAAGAATTGTCTGAAATTATCCTAACTTTTACTAACCGAGTAGTAGTAATGAAATTATTACGAAAGTATGACAAGAAAACTAATTATTATTAAAAACGCTTGGTAAAATACCTGTGCTGTTGTTACTTTGTGAACCGTTGTTTTAAAATTTATTTGATTTCCTCCAAATAAAATTATATTTTCCTGTTTATTTAAATAAATTGATAGTTTTAAATTTATTTTAGAATTATCTTGCTCGTACAGTTTTGATTTGTATCAAATAAGTAGAAATTTTATTTCTTGCTGGGAAAGAAGAAACGTGAGATATATATTTTTACTTTTAAGTATTTAATTAACATTTTAAGTAAATATTTAATTGAAGTATTAATGTCAAAAAATTAATTAAATGACATTTTTCTGATAGTGAAATATACTCACTTTATATTTTTTAGTTTCAAATCAAACAAAATAAAATTCATTACATATTAATAATCAAAATGGTTGCAAATCACTTTATTACTTTAATCTTTTGAAAACTGCTGCAACCATTCATTTAAAAATGTGTGGCTATAGGAGCCAAATGATGTTTCCATAGATATTTTGAAAACCTTAAAATGTGTTATTGCTACGTCGTATTTCATTTTCACATCGTACTTCAAGTTATAAATAATTCGAATTGCCCTTTTTTTAATTCTTTCTTCGGCTGTAATATCTACATTATTTTCCAAGAAAAATCGTCTCTTCTTGAATATATTACACGCACTTCTTCATTTAAAAACAAAACAACAAAAACATTATGATATCTTTGCAGAGATTATGTTCTACAATACATTATATCCAAAACGACCTATTCATCAAGTTTCATATTACCCCATCCTAACGTTCTTCATTCATAAAAATTCTAAAAGAAAAAAAAATGAATCAATTTACCCTGTTTATTACGAAGCAATGCCTGTCGCCTTTCTTTATGAACCTGCTATTAAACCAGGTAAGAATAAATATGTCATACCAGAGCCACAACCAGTTTATGAAGGAGAGGAAAATCAAAATATTCTAGCCGTAGAATCGAACAATAGAAGACTTCTAACAGGGGAAGAAATTGAAAAATGATTAGTTTCCCCAATCCACCGTTGGAAATCGTTTGCTCCACCCTCTACCACCCCCACCAAATTAACGCATTCCAGGGTTCATCATCCTTAGTTTTATGCATTATTCATGAGCTAGAGTGAGGACCAGGAAAGATATATATAAATGCTTCGTTTAATGATGTATTTATGGAAGAATACATTGCTCTTGCTGAAGACATTCGCTGTTCGTCCCCTACCCCCTTGAGGCATGGCTAGTAGACCCCGTGTCTCCTATAAAAGACCCCCTTCTGCCCCTATCCTCATCGTTATGAAGATGTGCCAGGATATTATGCTAGTGATCTTGACGATTATGAGATTTATAAGGTAATGTATACGGGTCAGTAACTGTTGAATAGAATAGCTACGGGTGGATGTGGTTGAATTTTACGCCCTGGTGATATTGTAGCCCCGGGGTGAAGCAGGTGGTGATGGTAACTGCCTACCCTTTAATGGTTGGCCGCAAAGGGTTGGGATTGGATTCATATTGGGGTAGAACATATTGGACCATTCTTTGAGATAGGGTGATTTAGTTGGCTGCTACATATTTCGCGTTAAAAGTCTTCGGAAACTATAAAGCATAATTTAATGTCATTGAATGCTGAGAACAGAATGCTTATGGGTTTAATTAAATTCCTGTGGAATATATATACTTTATTATTAGAAATATCGTAAAATTAAAGACATTTCTTTGAAGTTTTTTTTTAAAAAAATAAATTAAGGAACGTCCTAAGTTATAATTATTTAAGTTTTTGAGAATAAAATGTTTTGCTTAGTAAGTTGTTTTTCTTTAAATCATTTTCTGCAAAATATGAAATGGATATCAATGGGATTTTTTCTCTAGAGAAATTATTAAAACTTTTCAAAAGTTTATTGTCCCGCTAATCATAAATTGTGCTTCTAATGAATGAATAATGAAAATATTCTTGTCAAAACTATAAATAAATGCATATTTATATCATTTTTTGAACACGTTTTTTTAAAAAGATACATTGTTTATATGTGTGCATTAGCTCTATTTTTGTTAAGACATTGTTTTATATTTGTTGTACTTTATAACGATTTTATAGTTTCAATTAATAATACTGATTCGTTTTAAAATATCATACCATGGATTATTAAGCGAAAAAAATATATTCGGCATCTAATATAGTTATTATTTGCTTAGGTGGTAAAATTTTCTCCAGTTCTCTAAAGAGGGGGGTAGTTTTAGCGAACTATGGGGAGTATTAACGCAGTAATACATTTTCCTGCGTTAACATTCTAGGTTTTGTGTTGTCTATGGTAAAATTTCAAAATTTTAAAGTTCAAATCTGAACAAGTATACATTCATTTAAAAGCCTAATATTTTTCTTGTTTAGAGAAAAAAAGGTGTACCAATGTAATATTTTTCTGGTTATTACATAATTTATGCTAATCTTGCATTATGAATCTATTATTTTCAGTTTAAAATAATAAAATAAATGAATTCTGTTTCATACACAAGTTAAAATGTTTAAATTGTAATGTTTGACCTTTTAAATATGACATTCTTACGAAAATTAAAATTTATCGAGTTCATATATTGCTTTTCTCGATATTAAAATTGTGATAGTACTGTATAAATTGACAAATTAAAAACTAGGCTTTAAAAATGATTATTTTTAAATTTAAGGAAATCTCTAAGCTTATTTTTTCAAAAATAGCTTTCTATACGAAGTAATAAAGAATAAAATTGGGAGTGGTAATTTCAAAATTCGAGAAATGGTGCTTTAGGCAAATTTTAATGGTTAACGTAATGTGAAACAGGAAAAGCTTATCTCCACCTCTTTGATACTGTGGTAATTATATTTAAAAATAAAATACTTTGAAGAAAGAAAAAGAGAAAATAATGTATGAAAACAAACTTTTTTTCTAGTATTTTATATGGAACATTATATTTGCTCTTCCAGGAATATGTACACATTTCCAAAATTAGTTTTGATAAGAAACGGTAATATACGTTAGAATCTCTTTGGATGGAGTCTTCGTAACAAAATTACTCATTAATAAATGTGGACAATGTTAGAGGTCAGAGAAAAAAACTGAAAGTAATTTAGAAAGGAATGAAGTATTTTATTTATATATAATATGGAAATTTTTAAATGTTACTTTTATAATAACCGTGGATTAACACACTTGACTAATTTTTACCAAGGTAAAGATTTCGGTGAAATACATTGTACTAAGATAAATGTGATTGTTATAAATTATAAAATAAAAGGGAAAGGCAAAACAAGCTCTGAAAATTTGAATTACTGAAAAATACTTAAAAATTTGAGTACTTTACACTTACTTTTCAAATTTGTCTTGCGTTCTAGTCCCTTGTGTCTATTTTTAAATTTTAAAGAATAGAAATCAAATTCGTGCGTAATATAATTTTTAGATATAAAAATACTCCAAATTTCATTTTTTCTTGTATAAAATATATTTCGCATTTTTATTCTGCACCATAATATTGGAGGGGTTATCATAAATTTCTTATAGAGAAATGTATGACATTGTTATGCTAATCTGAATTCTTTCCTCCATAAAGAAGTAAAATACTTTTAAAAAAAGTATAAATGTATAAATTTTAAAAAAGCCTCGCAAATTATCTTAGATCAAAGAGAATAGTTGAGTGCATACGTGAAGATAAACGGCAACATATTGAGAACTGCAATATACAGTGATGTTTCTTCAATTAATTTCGAATTTCCTAGGAATTGAATGACCAGATTCTAACAATAACGAAACGTTAGGTAATTGTTTGTATTTAAGTAAACTTATTAGATGATTATCAGATTGAAATATATAATAACGTGAAATCTATATTTGACAGAAATAAAAGAAAAAAATTAGAGGAAAGAAGGTGAAAATTATAGATGAAAATTGTGCCTAAATTGAACTATTGCCAGACTTTACAAGGCCTAGTGGCCAAGGTAACAAACTTGGGGCCAGCGTGTAGGAGACGATGCACGTTTAATCTGTCGAAAGCTCAAGCGTCCTCCCGTTGGTGTGGTAGTTAGAAGAGGGGGATGCCAGCATAGGTTTCATCCTCGTCACATGTCCATGGTTCAAAATTACGAAGTCCGTCCCCAAAAGCTCTTGAGTAGCTGGACAGAGAATCGCTAATATTCATTCACTCACACTCATGCCAGATTTAACACGTTTCAAATTAAATTCAATGTCATCTATATGTAAATGCAGAACAGTAATAGTTCCTTTTTACAGCTAGAATTTAGATAATCTTAACGCTCCTTTAATGTAATTTCTCAACTGCAACCAAGTAAAGTCGTTTATAGAAAACCAGACGATATAGGTCACTTCAATTATTTTATTTTGTTCAAACCAAAACAAAAAATAAAATTTTTGGAAATGAACGAGGGTTTTCTGAAATAATTATAAGCAGTAGAAATTAATTACAAATGATATTATAAAAAGAAATGATTAACCTAAGATTTTTCTATTCCACACTAACTGTTCTATAGAATTTTTATATAGCAATATTGATATCTGTTGGAATTTTGGTTGGTCTTACTAATTTCGTTACATAACTGTGCTCAATTTCATAATTACTATAACAATGAGTGCATCAAAAACTGTTTAAGGTATCCGACTACCCTAAAATTCTGAATTTTAAAAAAAAAATAACAATTTTTTTTATGATTTTATTTTATAGACCATTTTATGAGATTTTTAAAAAATTCTTTAAAATCTTCTAAAACTCTTCTTAATTTGAAAATTCTAAGTTCTTTATTTTCCATTCTCCTAAAACAAAAACTACAAGTGTTTTAGTAAAGCAGATATCATAACTTTTAATAAGATGTCAAACTTTAAAATGAATTTTTCCTCAAAATGTGGTGTGTTTTTTTTTCGAAAAACTCAAACCGAAACAGTGATTGCTCAAAAAACTTTAATTAATTAAAACATTTTGTGCATGCCCTGTGTAATAGAAGATGTATTCTAAAAATGGAAAAAAAATTCATATCTCTATTTTTTTAAAAGAAAAAAAAAAGCTGTCGCAAGTAGTAAGATACCTTTAGTGAACGAAGGGAGGTGGGGGGGGAGGTCCGGGGTCGAAAGTTCACCATTCTTGTATCATGTTCCTTTTGATTTTGTCGATTTATGGGAACAAAACACAGTAAAAAGCTAATTATTTAATAAATAACTAGCATTAATTAATAAAATTAATCATTAATAACAAATACTTAATTAAATTTTACGTAATATATACATAGAATTATAATCAATTAGAAAAAAAAATCAAGGGCTTTGTCGGGGTCCGGACCCCCCTTTTGAGCGCCACTGATCTACTCTTTATTGCTTACTTGCATAAACTTAACTTATGAATGTGAAATAAAAATAATTATATATTTAAATTATTTCTTCATATGTAATCGTATTAGCATATTTGAATGATTAAATTTTAAATAAAAATAATCGGTTTTAAAAATCTTAATTTCTAAATAAATTTTACCCATTATGAATTATTAATAAGCTGCTAAAATTATTTGATGTTTGAATGATAAAGATTCTAAATCAAATCTTATTTTTAAAATGTTATTTAGTTGATGTCATAGTTTTAACCTAATTAGGAACTTAAGGTGCGCAAATATTTAGATGCCTTGAATTCTTGAAATACAAACACACACAAGAAAAATTATGTATAGATTGATAAGAATATTTCTTAGCTCACTAAAGGAAACTGCATTTTGTAAAAAAAAAATGTGTAATTCATTAACACACACACATATAATAAAAAATTATTTGAGATTTAAATTAATGAATCTTTTAACCATTTCATACAGTAAGTTTACAATATCCTCAGATGAAATAATTTCGCTTAAAAGCAGCTGAAAGTTAAATATTAGTCAGCTACATGAAGCTTTAGTTTCTTAGTTGTTGTTGTAAGCTAATTGTTTACAGTATATATGTAAACTCGTGAGTTCTTTTCCGACCGTGTTCGAATTGTGACAAGAAAATAATTGCAGACAGGATTTGGTCCCACTGTTTATTCCATACCTTCTATGGGACATTTCTTAAAGTCAAGAATATATTGAGATGTTACAGGATTACGTTCATCGTTCAGCCGTGTCTACTTTTCACCACCCCGACTTTTTTCGTCACCCTCTCTCTTCTCTCCCGTTCCGACCTTTTCCTCCTCCGTCGTTGCCAGATCCTTTTCTCTATATCGTCTCTCGTTCGACTTGTTGCCAGGTGCAAGCAGCTGTTCCTTACACGCCCCACCTAAGAGTAAAATTTGCCCCTTGTGGCTGATTTTACCATATCAGACACCAGGAACAGAAAATTCACAAACCGTGACACAGAAAATCCACAAACAGAACACACAATAATTGCAACAGTCAAAAGTCTTGATGATTGTTCTAGTGAAAGTTCCTTAATACAAACACATGAAATAATATGAATAGTTCACCCAATTGAAATAAGTGACTATGTTCCCAGAAAGATCTAAACTGTAATGGGATTGCAAACAGATACATGGAAAACACATTATACAAAAAAAACAACACTAAATATATACATTACAGTTTTTATCTTAATCTAGACAATGTTTATTTCATTAACTCATGAATGAATGCTCAATGAGTTCACTAAATCTATATTAAGTACACAGTAAACTTTCCTACGGCTCTAATTTGCCTTTGGCCAGTATGATTTCCGACCCAACCCATCCTAAAACAAAGTTAATTCGCTTTACACGATTTTTCCAAATTTGCATCAGAAGGTCTATATAGACTATTCGAGATATAACAAACTGCTCTAACATTCTTAAAACCTGAGCCGTTAAATTACATCCATAAGAAGTGTATTCAATCTTAAACCTCACTTTTTTTAGTCATGCAAATTCCAAACGACATAAAAGCATGCGGCATAATTCTTCGTGAGAGAACGACAGAAATACCACTTCCACAAATTCAGTACCGTGACCCACGATGCTGCGCTATTCTTTCTACAAAACCTTCCCTTTTCGACAAAAGATAAATCTCGGTTCTCGAAAATATGTTTAACCAAGCTTCACAGGTTACCTTCTCACTGAGACTAGTCACCGGCCTAGCCTCCCCCACCTAGTGTGCTGGGATCAACCAGACATAAAATATATGTATGTCCCTTTGAGCTTGGCGGATCAATTGGACCTATCAGATCCATATTCACCACCTGAAATGGCAATTCAGGCCTTGCCACAGGTGTACTGGATGATTGGTCTTTAATCCTAACCGATCGAGTGAGCTGACATTCTTTACATGACTCACAAAATTTCTTCACATCGGCCCTCAGACCCTCCCAAAAGAAAGAATACTCGATTCGTTCAAGCGTCTTCTTGGGACCCATGTGACTACTGAACACGGAAGTATGCGCTAGTTTCAACACCTCAGTTCTTCTGCACTTCCCTGAATTACCAGCTGCCCAATACTCTCCCCGAGTATTTTATCCCTACGAAATAGAGATATCCATCTACTTCATAGTAGTTTCCTTTGCCTTCCTTAGCATACTTCCAAACCAATGCTAACTCGGCACAACACTCCTGTTCGGAACGAAAAAACTATCAGCCACCATGATTCTTTTATCCATCTCTCAGCGGTCACCTCTCATCCTTAGTACCCAATGTTCCCACTTCATTCCGACATGAAGTAATATTCCTTTGAGAATCCTCAATGTGCTCCTGTGCTTTCTCTGGCAGAATACCCGACGAAACCTCGGTTTCATCTACATTTCCTGAGTCAACCCTCAGGTCCTGAGAGCTTTGAGCCAGTGAATTCTCTTCTTCACTCTGGGCTCCTCCCAACATATCCAAAACATCTGGTGGAAGCAACACGCGTCTTCTACCAAAAACTTCTGCCAAAGCACATAACACTTGCTGGGTGCACCACATTAACCTGGCCACCGGTAAGGCAAGACCAATTGGAACATATACTAAAGGACATTTAACCGCTGGACCAAAAATACCTTTCAAATAAATCGTGGAAGCTCCTTCAACCGATATTCCAGGAACTAAGTCTTTCTTGATAACAGTAATTTCCGTACCAGAATCCAATAACGCATGGACTAACTTCCCATCTACACTGATAGATGTTTTCACTAATTTACTTAATTTGTCTTCAATAGCCCGTCTAGGAATGACTTTTACCTAGCACATCAACTCTAGCAGCTACCGTCCCATCTACCAATTCCGTCCCTTCTGTTGACACCTTATTCTCATTAAGTCTTTTTATTATCTACCTCTTTGTTTTTCGGACAATCCCTTAAAATGTTTATCTGATCCGCAGGTGAAACAAGCGAATTTTTTAATTTCAGTTACTTGACCTTTATCAAAGTTTTTCCTAGAAGAAAAATTATCTGACTTTTTCTCCCCAAATGGCTGTTTACCCCCACTACCATTAAAACTTCTCTTTTCACTATCATTCCATTTAGCTCTCTCAGATTCGTCGTAGGATTTCCCTTTGGAAGCATAAAATATATCACATTGTTTGCCCAAGTCCCTGGGTTTGTACCATTCTTCCCCTTAGAGCACACCAATATGGGTCGCCGTCTCAGAATCCAACATTTCAAACATTTTATCTGCTACGATCAGTTTATTAACTGATTCAAAATCATTCGCACCTCTTAACTTACAGTAGTACAACCACATCGATGCTAAACGGGACGCGAACTGAGAGAAAGTTTCGTCAGAGCTACGTTTGGCCTTTCTAAAATTTTCTAAACATATTTTTGGTGATGGTTCATACTCCTTGAGTACAACCTGTTTTAAAGATTCGTAATCTTTTAATTCTTCTTCGCCTAGGTTAACTAATAAGTTTGACACTTTGTCTCCTAACATGCATAACAAAACCTTCGGTTTTAACTCGTCGCTAACCATTTCACTAGCGAAAGCCTTTTCAAGACTAGAAAAGAAATATTCCCACCCGTCTGATTTATTGGGTACCTTTACAGTTAAGAGCCTAACCATTTTAACTATTTCATCTAAAGATTTTACACGTGAGGTTTGACCATTATTTTGATTAGCACTCTGATTAGCGATCCTAGATAATTCCATTTCCAAGCGTAATTTTTCAATTGATAATTGTTCTTGTTGTTCTAGTTTTTGCCGCTGTTCTGTCTCTAATCTTTCGGCTGTAATAACTTCCAATAACTCTTTTGCCTCTTCCTCCTTGTAATATTTACTAGAGATTATTAAATTCCTTAAAACAATTTTAGACATAGACGGATCAGGTGACTCATCTAAGTCCCGCGCTAATTGAATTAAGTCAATTTTTCTTACTTCTAATGAGAAATGCCATTTTTAATCAAGCTAAACCTAATGCCAAATTACCTTCTGACAAATTTAACTACAAACACTTAAATGACCTAGTACTATATATTTAACAAGCAAGAAAAATTCTACTCGTTTTTCTAAGAGTACTCAAATTCCAGAAACACAATACGAAATATGTTTACAATAAAACTTATATATGAGACACAGTTATTTGTTACTAATCAAAAAACCTTTTTCAAAATTAAAAATAACACAATTAACAACATACTTTAGCTACATTACCATAGAATTATTTCTCAAATCATAAATCTACTCTTAGTTTCTTTTTTTTTTTAATTAAAAGAATCTTATTCAGGAAACAAAAAACCAATATACATATACATCCTAAATTACGAGCAAAGGAAATAACCTCAGATTGCATTAAACTATCAACTAACTGACAAATTGCAAAACTTTTGCTTAAAATGAAAAACAATCATTTAATATTAAAAAAAACATGCCACATTCTGAGTCATAAATAACCTACAAAATCTCTTATTTACAACCTTTTAACAGGAAGTCTACTTGAAATACATATACATTTTTTAATGGATATTTTTTACCTACTCAAACATACATTTTTCGCAACCATTATTTCAAGATAAATTAATC
This sequence comes from Trichonephila clavipes, assembly GCA_019973935.1. Taxonomy (NCBI): domain Eukaryota; kingdom Metazoa; phylum Arthropoda; class Arachnida; order Araneae; family Nephilidae; genus Trichonephila; species Trichonephila clavipes. Next base: position 8,198 of record BMAU01006445.1, on the reverse strand, counting down.
TAATTCTTTTTTTTTTAAATTCTGCAAACTGAATTGTTATGCAAAACACTTTCTATACCCAGATTTTAATTTTTGAGACAACTTCAAAACAGTAAAGAATGATGATAAAAAAGAAATTATAGTTTAACACTAGAACTCTAAATACCATATTTTACAACATTTAAAATGATACCCTATCATTTCCAGGTAAAATAAGTACACAATTTTCTTATTTCATCTACACAATAATCCAACAACATAGAATATTGCAATAAACCAATGAAATTTTCTTTTTCAGATATATCTGCTTTTTCTATTTTATTTTTTAAAAAAACAAATTAAATATGACTGCATCCCATTACTTTTTTAAATATTCACACAATATTTTAACTTAGGGGAACAATAGCCACTTACCTCGACATGCACGCTGTTTCTGTACTTGAACACTTTTCAGATCACGACTCCATTCATCAGAAACTGAAGAAAAATACGACATCTGTTCGTTCATATCCCAACTCGGCAGGTGATGGTAAAACTCCATATGAAGAAGGACTTGTTTTTTCACTTGAAACTGCTGCAGGGCAATTCCCGGGATGCGTGGTCATCAACTTGAAGATACACTGCAGGGTTCTATTTCCTTGTTAAAATTTTTTTTTCTTTCAAACTGAATGTCCACTAGAACCTTGTTCACAATTATGTAGTACGAACACCGATCAATTTGAAATATTTTGTTCATTTAAATTCTGCTCCATTGCATCGCACTTCTGACACCAGTGTAAACTCGTGAGTTCTTTTCCGACCGTGTTCGAATTGTGACAAGAAAATAATTGCAGACAGGATTTGGTCCCATTGTTTATTCCATACCTTCTATGGGACATTTCTTAAAGTCAAGAATATATTGAGATGTTACAGGATTACGATACATCGTTCAGCCGTGTCTACTTTTCACCACCCCGACTTTTTTCGTCACCCTCTCTCTTCTCTCCCGTTCCGACCTTTTCCTCCTCCGTCGTTGCCAGATCCTTTTCTCTATATCGTCTCTCGTTCGACCTGTTGCCAGGTGCAGGCAGCTGTTCCTTACAATATACTTCATTAAATGCAGGATATATGCTTTCAATGGTATACTTATATAATACTGTTATTTATCATTTCCGTTATTTTACATGTAGCAAAGGGATGTTTATTTACAAATTTAATTTTAAATAATCATTTGTAAAATTAATTTGAACCTTTTAAAAATTTTAACTAACTACTTTTCTTTAAAAATTTTGTTAGAAAAACTTGCAGCAGTCTTATTCCTTCCGATTTTATGCACTGACGCAAAAGCACGTAATTGTTTTCTTTTCTACTTATTTTTATCAAATATCATTATTCCTTACTATAAAACTGTTGCTAAGCTTAAAATTCTTTTGAATTACCACTTCATCTAAATTATGTAATGTAAGTTGAAAGACATATATACTTTTTCGGTGGTGTTCAGACAGCCATTTTTGAGGAGTTTACATTTTGAAAAGTACAATGAAAACGCCTAGGCATTATCGCTCCCCCATATGTGAAGAATCTTTTTTTTTAGTATGGGAGGGGTTTTAACCTTTTAGTTCCCCACAACAGGGTTGTATACGCCACTATGTTGGGTTTTTTTCCTTAAAATGTAAAGCATTTTCAACTTAAAAGCTAACTTCAGGAGCGCGCACACAGTAATTTTTCAAGGACGCGGGGAGGTCAGGGGTAGAAAGACCATCATTCTCGTATCATACTCCAATAAGCTCCCAAATGTATTCTTTTGATTTTGTCGACAGTCGGGAACACACACACAAAAAAAAAAAGAAAAAAAATTATTAGATGTAAAGTTAGTATTAATCAACAAAATTAATTGTTATCAACGAATTCTTTTTTTAAACTTACGTATTATTTATATAAGGTTATAATCAATAAAAAAAAGCAAGGGCTGTGTGGGAAAGGTTCAAACTTTTAGACCTCCTCCCCTCCCCTTTGTATGTGTGTGCGCCACTGGCCAACCCTAATAGCCTTTTTTTATCCTTATTGAAACTAGAAACTATTTTTTCGTCTCGTGATAGTATTGGTTGCACAGGTTTATGATTTCAAGCCGATTTTAATATTGTAGAAATGTAATAATAATAATTAAAAAAAAAAACAACATATGACTTTAATATATATATATATATATATATATATATATATATATATTATATATATTTCGAAACTAATTTTGATCCCATTAGTTGTTATATTCGGTGATAATTGCCAATAATTATTCGCGCATTTAACTTTTAAAGTGCTAAATTCTCTCTAAATAATTTTCTTTGTATTTGCTTTTAGCTCTTTCATTTTTAAAATTACTTTAATTTTTAGTTCTATACACGCATAAGTTATTGAAAACTGCATAATTTTATTTTCAATATCCAGTATAAATGTATATTTCATTCTTATAATGACATATATTATACTTCATTCTTCTTTTATTTAAAATTCACGAACCTCTCATTTAAACAAACACAGTTTCGAGACGGGGGGCAACATCGCGAGTCGTTTTTGTAACCGAGTTTTCCAATTCCCCCTGCTCCGGGCAAAGCCGGGGCAATCCCTTTAAGAGATGCCCTGAGAGGCGCATTAGAAGAGTTGGGGCGCCGAAAGCCCTGTTGCGATACGTGGAATGTGTTTTAAATGAATGCGATTCGATTGGGTGGACGCTGGGTATTACGAGCGCCCGTCGTTAGGTCACTTCCTTGACGCCTTTCGGTTTGACAGACCGTACTCGGGGGCGGGTACCCATTGCAATTACTTATTAATCGATCCCTCCTCATTAAAATTTCCAACTTTCTTAGAAAATCTTAGTTTCAATGCCGATTGGTTTTTAGAATATATTTTTTCCTTATAAATACATATTTATTTCTATGCATCAAACAGTAGAATATGTTCATTGGGTCCAATTCTGAGAAATATAAAACGACTTATTAGTAAACAAATTCCATTATTAGTTGATTGATTCTTACAGAAGTAAAATAAAGATTATTTAATGAGAAAATTACATTCCCTATTACTAAACTGTGAATTTAATGTGGAAGTTTTAATTCTTTAAGGACTAGTTTGGAGAACTTATTTTTAGCAAAGTAAAGACAGTTAAGATATATAAATTATTAAATATTATTATCATAGTTAAGATAAATTATTTAAATATTTTATTAAAATTAAATCTATAGAAATTAAAGATCAACGAAAATTTTTGTGAACTTTATAGCTGTAACTATGGATAAATTGATGTGACGCCATGGTCATATGATAATTGCAGTCACTTATTGCTAGCCAATCAGTTCATAAATTCTTGTGACGTCATAGTTACATGATGTACGCAATCATGTGTTCTCTGCCAATCAGTTCATAAATTCTTGTGGAATCATAGTTATATCATATATGTAATCATGTGTTCTCAGCAAATCAGTTCAAGCACATTGATGTTGCCAATTTTTGCTCTCTTTTCACAGAATTTTTCTTTTAAGAAGTACGTATTTGTCAATAATTGTAACTCACATAAGTAAGCAAAATACACATTACATGTATTTATTGTTTAGGTTTAAAAATATTTTTAAAGAACCTCAATGCTTGAACATCTTAACCAAATAATCAGATTTTAAATTTTATCTAAATTTTACAAGTAGAACAACAAGTATAATGTCAGTTTGGAAATTCACGGTGAATACGTTATTTCATTGATCACGTGACCGTCATGAAGTTTGCCCATTGATAAAAAGCACGGATTCCTTTCATGATTAAAATCTTGCAAAAACAAGTAATATAAAAAAAATTAAGTCAATTCCTACTTATATCAACAAACAAAAATTTTATTTTAGCTACTTTTTTATTAAATAGTTACAATTAATATAAATATGTATATACATGACAGAAACACGACATTAAGTGTAATTAATTTTTGTTAACCGTATTGTTATCCAAAACAAACGTGTATATAAAATTTCAGTTCAGCTGAATGCTTTAAGACGCGCAAAACAAAACCTATTCAAGTTTTTACACAAGTATCCAAAAATGATGCCAACGTAGCTATATTTGTAATTCTTTAATCAATTAAGTTTTATTAATTATAATTAAATTATTGTATTGTCAACCAAAATAATCATGTATATAAAATTTCATCTCAATTGAACGCTTTAAAATGTATTTTATTAACGTTAGAAAATTCCACCAACTAATACATAAATAATAGATAACTAAATAGATAAATAAATATATAGAGTGTGTGAGCTAATAGTTGGAATTTAAAAATAGTAATTTTTTTTATTATTTTTTAAAATATTTATTATTTATTTATTCAATTAAAATATTTATTATTTATTATTATTTTAGAAACTAGCTAGCTTAACCATTTCCGGCACCAAGCCTATATACCGACTGACGATGTCGTCACCCGGGTATTCATCGAGTTCAGTGCATTAGAGCAAGTGGTCGCCTTCCATCCTGGCATGGCCGCAAAGCCGGAAAGCCACCTTAGTATCTAGGTCATTCCAGTGGAGGTATACTACCCAAAAGTCATGTCAGTGGTTAGGCGAATGCTAGGGAAACGGTATAGCTCTCTCGGGTGCTTCGGGAAAGTACCCAGAATAGCCAGGGTTTCCTATGACTTTCCAAATCTCTTGGTCTTTTGAGTCGTGGCAGTACATTTATCAATGTGTGTAGTTATAATGTTCTTTGTTCTTCTGAGGGTCAAGGGGACTTCTGGTTGACATGACTCGGCTACCAGCTTAGTTTTTTCAATTTCTACTTTTAGCTCACATTCTCTATTTATTTATTTATTTATCTTGGTGGTATTTTCAATATTTAATAAAATACATTTTAAAGCACTCAATTGAGCTGAAATTGTATATACATGATTATTTTGAATGACAATACAGTAATTTAATTATAATTAATAAAAATTAATTGATTAAAACTAATTACTTAAATAACTTCACAAATACAACCACGCTGTCATCATTTTTGGCGACTTGTGTCAAAACTTGTAAAGGTTTTCTTTTCACGTTTTAAAGCACTCTGTTGAACTGAAATTTTATATACACGATTGTTTTGGATGACAATACGATACTTTGATGAAAATTAATAAAAATTAATTACCACTTCATGTTGTGATTCTGTCATAAGTGCATACATATTTACATTAATTGTAACTATTTAATAAAAAGTAGCTAAAATAAAAATTTTCTCTGTTGATCTAAATAGGAATATTGACTTAATTTTTTTTCTATATCAATTGTTTTACTGACTCTCTAATTCAAGAAATTCTAACATGGATCTATTGTAGGTAATAAGCATAACATAACATTAACATTAATATCATCTACGTTATAGAACTTTTTATTTTTTGTAAAACTGAAATTTGATCTTATTTTGATTATATTTATGTTAATGCTATTTACGAATCATTTCTAAATGAACAAAATATGAACACAACTTTAGAATATTAACCACTTTCCAACTAGTTCTAATAATGTAAGTGACATAACAATAAACGGAAAATTCTCACTTTGTGTTGTTTATTTTGGCTCTTTTGGATTACCTATTGAAATGAGTTCACACTGAATAAAGCTTTATTTTATAGGAAAATAAATAATTTATTCCATTTATATTTTGATAAAACAAATATATTTCTATAATTACCTAAAATTAAGGGAAAATAATAAAAGGGTAGAATGGAAAAAATAATGGGACATTTTTATTTTTATAAAATCAAGCGATGGTTTTTGCCGTAATTTTTTGTATCACCTGTTTTTCGTACATCATGCTATTACACAGGATATCATTTTCTAATCTTCGCCTTACATCACATATATCATTTTCTACAATCTGTTCACATTATCTTCAAATGACATTGAATCATTTTTCAAAATTATTCAATGTCAAATATTTTCTGTTTTGTACAATCGTTTCAATTTATTTATTTCTTACAAGCTAGTACTTTTTCTGTGTTCGTCGTCAAAAAGCTCATTGTTGGTTTGAATAAACTCCATGGCATGAACACCCATAACATTGCTCAAAGGCACTTATTCGTGTCCAAGTTCACATCCATTTTGCTTGATTTCGTTTCTCCTTCATTGCAAAAGGATTAAAGAATTGCGTCATCTATAACATTTTTTTTTAAAAAAAGAAGAATCACATGTGACGTGAATAGAATGGCAAAAATAATTGACGTACACGCGATGCTGTTTTCATAAAGACTGATATCTCTGTAGACCGTTCTGTCACGTGGGCAATCAAGTTCAGGCATGCACATGCGCTAATCATAGTCTTGATCTTTCTCTATTAGCATTGTTCATTTTGGTTATATCATTTTATTGGAATATTTTGGTGTAAAATCTTTCTAAGCCACCTAATAGTAAATTAGTAAGTACAATTTGAAACTTGATTTTTCTAATTACTTACTGTACTGTAGTGAGGTTCTGCACAAAACGATATATATTCCTGTTTCACTAAGTTTAAAATCATATTCATCCAAAGTAATTTTTTAACTTTCGAAAAAAAATATTTTGAAATTTTCCTAAATTTTGATATTTAAATCATATAGAGCAGATATAACAACTTAAAAATTGTAATTGGAAATATAATAATTTAGTTTTTCATAAATTTATTTATTAAAAACTATCAAATTCTTCCGGTTTTCGTTGTTAGAGTTGATGATTTCTTTCAGTGTTCTTTAACAAAATTAAAGAAGAAAAAGAAAATTGTTTGAAAACCTTTGCTCAATTTTCTAATTACGTTTGCAGTTTTCAACGAAATTTAAAAATAAACCTTTTGTATGAATTACATTTTATTACAGCATTCATATTTTTCGTCAAATTTAGAAGCTTATATTGTTCCAAAATTACTATTATCACTGCGTTAAAAATATACGCTATTAAGGATATAAAAAACTTGAAAGTCAAAATTACTATCTTCAAAGTTAATTTAATATTCACCCAAGGTACGAAATATTGAGATAATTTTGTTCAAAATAAATCGGTTTATCGAATAATGGGAAGAATAAAAATCGATACTTTGACCTTTTAAAAAAATCAAGCATTGATACATTAAAGCTTGAATGCCTAAATAAGAACAGTAAAAATTCCTTTTACGTAATAGAAAGTGAAGATGATTATTTTATTGTTCTGGTTACAATGGCTTAGCTTTACATTTTAGTTTGATAAAAGGAGATACAGTTCTTGTCCACTCCATTGAATAATTTACTTTCACGAGAATGTTAAGTTTATGCATTTATACGTGTTTTATTTTAACTCTTAACTTGGTTTAAAGCTATTCTTAAATGAAGGCGTGCAGTCGAGCCTCTATATAACGAAGTCGTTAAATCCTGGGAAAAGTTCGTTATATGGAAAATTCGTTATATAGAGGTTCATATTTTAATATACTTTATTATAAACAACTTTAAAAAATTTTAAATTCATAAACACTATGCATTAAAAAAGTAACTATATTCACCTTCTTTTAAAGTAATATATGTTTATTTGCATCTCTATCTTACCCAATAAAATGAATGACCGAAGAAAACTGCGAAGACAAGAAAAAGAATGTCGAAGGGAATTTATTGTATTTTCAAAATTAAAAAAATTATACTAAAATTAATGAGTTTAAGAACATTTTATAATTTAAAGCATACAAGTAATATTAAAAATACATTCTTTTATAATTGGGAAATAATGGGGGACACGGGACAACTCTACTGAGAATGAAATATGATATCGAAGACATTTCTAGTGAACTAGGCAAGTGGGGGTTCAAGGTAGCTCTCTTCTTCGATGAAACATCCAGAACTCTATTTCTCTGTGAGTTCGGATCTAATAAAACCAGTTCTAGATTTTATGATAACCATAAAGATGTGTTAAGGAGAGAATAACTTGAATTTTTTTCAGAAATACTTTAAAAAAAAGGGAAAAAATATTGAATCGCAAAAGAAAAATGTTCGTTATATAGAAAATGCACTTCGCTATTGAAAGTTTAGTTTACGAAGAATATCGTAAAATGTTCAAGGTTCCAGGAAAAGTTCAGTATATAGAAAAATTATAAATATTGAGGTTCGTTATATAGAGGTTCGACTGTATTTTAAAGATACTAGAATGCATGTGGTGCATATATGTGTACACATATAAATGGTTTAATTTTTGTCCTTTTAACTACAGCAATACGTAATAATGATGGCG
>BMAU01006444.1:0-95208 GCA_019973935.1 Trichonephila clavipes | reverse complement strand
GTTCTCTCAAGACTTAAGGCACCTTTTAAAATTTCCTGAAATAGATTTTTTTATTATTATTTTCTTTTATAGAGTACACCTTTCTGAGTGTTCTAAAGAAACCGCATGCAGATATTCCCACAGAACGGACGTTATTAAGAAAATAAAGAGTAGAAAAGGTGAGATTTACATATTGTTTACATTTTGGCTCCAGAATGACAGCTGTCATGTCGCTGGTGACAGCTGCGTTTCTCTGTTTCTAATATTTTTCATTCTAATTATTATCAAATGCTTGAATCTAAGCCTCAAATATTATTATTGTTGTTCTGAATATTAACTACAAACTTCTACTAACTTTATAAACTTCTACTTCTACTTTGTTTTGATAAAGTGAATCTTGAATTTATGCTCGTTCGTTTTTGATTTTCATACCGTATCTTATTCTAAGATAAGTTTTAGGAAAAGTATTATTTTTTTTTTTAACTTTTGAAGGATGAATGACTGAATCTGCTAAAAGACCATCTGATAAACGTCCTAAGAAAAGGAAGTTTACTGGTAATATGCATACGAGATGCAAAAGCTGTACACAGTGTGGATGAATCACTAAACAACAGTGCATCTGGAAAAAAGATTCGGCTGCAAGATGTTCATTCATCTTTATTGAACATGATGACTGTTTTGATGGCTATAGAGTGTTTGATATAACTATCATGTTTACAAACATTCAAAACTTTAAACTTCTTGCAAAAATGTGGGTGATATTAAACTATCAGAAAATTGTGTTAGAGGTTTGTCTAGTGTTTTTTCGATTGAATGCAAGAACTGTAAAGACTTGTGTTCGTTTAGAAATTCAAAAATGCTGGGTAAAGAAAAATATTCAGAAATAAACAGACGTTTTGTATATACGCAATGATGACAATTGGACAGGGTCATGCAGCAATGACAACTTTCTGTGGTGTCATGGACTTTCCTCCTCCAGTTGCTGAAAAATCTATAATAACATTATAAACAAACTACAATTGTGTAGTAAAGAAGTTGCAGAAGCTTCAATGCAAAATGCAGCTTTGGAAGAGGTAACTTTGACAAATTCTTCCGATATAATAATTAGTGGAGATGGAACATGGAAAACCCGTGGCTATTCTTCTCGTGTTGGTGTGTGTGCTGTTATAGGAGACAAAACAGGAAAGTGTATTGATGCGGAAGTGATGTCCTTTCTGTAAAGGATGTGATTCTTGGAAACAAAGAAAGGGGGTCACCTGCTTACAAAAAGTGGAAAATTCTTCACGTTAAAGAATGTTTGAAGAACCACAATGGTTCAGCTGGCATGATGGAGACTGTGGGAATGTTTCGTATATTTCAGCGTTCATTAAGTCATCGTTTTGTGAGATATACATCTTACATCGGGGATGGCGATTCCAAAACATTCTCATCTATTACTGCATCCAATCCGTATGGAGAAGATATCACAGTTTCAAAATTGAATGTGTTGACATGTTTAAAAAGAATGGAACTCGTTTACGAAAATTAAAACAAATGAGCTCCAAAATCAGTGATGGGAAGTCGATTGGGAAAGGAAGGCTGACCGACAGAATGATCGGGACTTAATTACAACGTACTATGGAAATGCAATCCGACAAAATAAAAACATGCCTGTCAGGTATGCGAAAAGCTGTTTGGGCTGCATATTTCCATAACGTTCAAGCGACGAAGAACCATTGCACAGTTTTTTGTCCCGTAGGTCCTAAGTCTTGGTGTAAATATCAAAATCAAGTAGTAGAGGGGCAGTGTGGAAACTTTTAGACACAGTAACAAATTGCCAGTGGCAGTAATGGATGCCATAAAACCTGTGTTTAATGATCTATCACAACCTAAACTTCTACAAAATGTCTAGGGTGGTAAAGCCCAAAATAATAATGAATCCATTAACTCATTAATATGGAAATTATGCCCAAAAACTTTAGGTTGTGGTAGAAAAATTGTTGATATATCTACAAATGAGGCAATTGTCATTTTTAATGATGGCAATCAAGGCAGACCAAAAATTATGCAAATCGCTTGGTCTGACTGTTGGTCAATTTGCACATAAATTTATTACACTTGTAGATATAAAAGAATTCAGACTGCAGAGTAACATTTTAATCTCTCGCACAAAAGAAGTAACGACAGGCTAAAAGAATGCAATTTAAAACTACTTGTAAGAAATTAACTGAAAAAGAGGGAACATCATATGCATGTGGCGAATTTTAGCATTTTAGAATCATAGTAATACACTGCATTCATATCACAGATTGTTTAATATTTCTAATAAGTAGTTGTTAATTAAGGTATTGATTGTTTTTAAGTAATATTTATAAATTTTTAACTTTATTTTGGAGAAAATGAATCACTTTGTTGCATTTTGATTATTTTGTAGCTTTTGATATCGTTTCGATGCTTGTACTGCATTGGTATAATATATGTTTTTAGTTATAATAATTTTAATAAATTCAATTTTATTGACTAAAAAAAACTTCACATTAGTTTTAATTTAAATTTAGTTGTTGTTTGAGTAAACAGAAATAATATATATATAAAACTGTGGTAAATTTTACGTTTGATGTCAATTTTCTCAGAACGTCATTTTTACTCATTACGCGCATGATATTTTCAAAACCGTGCCATGGAAAATGATAAAATTTTTACTGTAGATTCTGATCATATCTGTACTTAAAATAACGAACCAGTTTGAATTTTTAATGAAAAAATTTAAAATTACAAATATAAAATAGCAAAAAATTTTTAAAAATTTTATAGTTAAATTTTAAATTGTTATAGTTTACTAAAAATTTTAAATCAGTGTTTCATGCTTCGTCATTTTAAAGATAACACAATTTCCAACACTGAGCAAAAAGTTCATCAAAAAATATTGGTAACTTTTTTTATAAAAGCTGCGCGTAATGCATATCACTTGCGAAAAGAAAACAAAAATTTCTTTTTGTAATTATCTAATTAAAAATTTATCCTAATTAGCAGTGTGTTTGTTGGTTATGTTTTAAGTAAAGTAATATCTATTTGTTTATTCCTCCAAAATTTACATTCCAGGAAACGATAATAAAAAAAATTATAGAGCTTTAAAGAGCTCACTATTTTTAACCATTTTCAACTTTTTAAAAGGTATGTGACCCCTTAAGAAAACCATTTTTTGTAGAACCAAAGGCTAAAATTGATGCTTTGCACTCTAGGAAACTTTGTTTTTCACCAATATTGTGCACCAAATCATACTGAACAATCAACTATAAAATGACTAAAGCATAAAAAAATTATAATTTTTTGCCTTCTGTTAAATGACTCACTATTCCCTGTTTGTGTTTCATTTGATTTTTTATGGGGATATTTAAAAAACAATTAAATAGACGTAAAGATAGATCATTCCAAGGGCTTCAAAAAGCAATTCAAGAGGAAGTTGGAAAAAATACCTCTCCCCCCCCCAAATGGACGAAAAAACCCTTTTAGTTTACCCGAAACTCTTAAGTTAAATGTTTTGTGCGAGAGGAAACCACATTGAAAATTTCATGTAAATAACTTTATTCAATAGAAACTTATGATCCTCTGAAAGGTCACACTATCTTTGAATCAACTGGTGGGAAAATAGAGTAGTAATCTTTTTTAAGATTATATTTTTTAAGGTATTTTACCACTTTTGTTCTCTCGACTAAATTATTATATTTCCTTTCTAATCTTTATTTTCACTTAGACGGAAGCAAAAACTGAGAAGCTTACGCTTTCAGAAAATTTGCTTAAGCGTTTACTGAATATTTTTTTTCTCCATCCTTTTAAATTATTTCTTATTCAAGCTTTGGATTTTTGAGGTTTAGTTCTTGAACTTTTTAAATAAACATTTTTATTTAGGTTTTAAGTTTTGTAGGAGCAATTTAATTTGCATTTTAAAAAGAGCGATACAAATCCATTCAGGATGAACTCTTAGACTAGGTATTAGCATATTTTAATTTATTAAGAGAGTAGTTTGCTAACAATACCCAAAATAATTCGGGTTCATTCCTTTAAAAAGCAATAATTTAATAATATTTGGGTTTTTTAAGAATTTGTGTGTATTCAAAATTACAACACTTTAAATTTTATTAAATTTCTTAAAATTTTTGACAAAATTGCTAATTAAGTTGATATAAATATATTCTCATGATTATAAATGATAATGTTGAATTGCGGGTATATATTCGATGTAGACGAGTGTATCTTTTTAGTGTGATATCTGTGTTATCCTTAAGTTTTGATGACTTTGAAAAACAGTTTTTGAAAAAATTGGAATACAATTTTTTTAAAATTTCTTTGTGATGAAATTTTTTAGCTCGAAAATCTAAAAATCACGATAAGTATTTTTTACTTGATTGGTCTGTAATTTTCTGTCCATAAAATAAAGACAAATAAAATTTTAAATATAAGTTTTTCTCTTATTTCGTGACATTGTAATTCAAATAACACAAATATCTTTTTCTTTATAAAAACAGGTATTGTAATCATTCTTAATATTTGAACTTACTGCACCATACAGCAGAAGAACCCTCTATTGACCATAGAACTTTAGCACAGGCCAGGTGACGAAATAATGTGGCTATTACGAAAAGCGTCCATGTTGTTTGTTATTATGTGCCTTTGTTTAAGCTAATATTTTTTTTCTCTGTAGTTCATTGAACCCAACTTCAAATTTACCACCTTTAGTTTAATCTTCAGCGTCCAACATTCTGTCGCGTCCCTGCGGATGCAGGTGTTGGTGCGTTCGAGTAAAGATCAGCAATTTAATAACTAACAAATTTTTAATTGCAAGTTCACTTGATAGCTTTAAATAATTTAATGAAGAATGCACTTAAATCGCTAAACCAGAGGAGCAATCAAATCTTTATCAATTAAGTAGAATAGAAATGAGATCACACATGTATCCTGAGCGCTCTTCTGTTCAGTACTTGAATAATCTTCTACGTGATTTAAATATGCGACATCCGACAGCTAACGCTATGTTTTCATCTATCTCCACTTTCAATCATCATCACACCTACTCTACGTCGAACACTTAAAAAGTACTACTTTACATAAACCAAGTTTTCGTTATAGAAAGGGGTTTTCAACTGAAATCACAGTTAAAAAGATTATTTTACCCAAGAGGATTAATGGAAACTCGGATAGACGCGTTACAGTTCTTCAGTACAATTTTACTTTGAATACATCAGTGATTCCCAAAGTGGTCTATATAGGCCCAGGGGTCTATGATGACTTGTAAGGGGTCCACGTCAGCAAAAAAAAAATTGGGGGTTCATGAGGTGTAAGGGTGTCTGTGAAGGGTCTATGTGAAGAGTCTATGTAAGGGTCTATGCGATATTGGCTCTCATTAAACTAGATCATGACTTTAGTTTTAAAAGAAAATTTAATCAAGTGGAAACCTATTTTTACTTATTTAGCAGATTCATTTACTAAATGTAATGAGGTTAATTTCCCCTTACAAGGTGACAGCATAATTTTTTTTAAAACAGGAACCATTTCAGCGTTTTTTTCCAGAGTTAAACCAAAGAAGTATAATACTGGAGGTCCGGAATTTTCCCAAATTAACCCAGACAATCTGTCAGCACGTTTCAACCCTACGTTCAACATTTAAGTGCCTTTTATTCGGATTTTGAAAACAGGTTTGAGAATGCTTTGACTATGGTAATATCACTGTAGGCAATGGATTTATATAGTCATATTAAAAGAAAAATGTCACACAACAACAGGAATTGTTTGTGTTACGCATCAACGAAGATTTTAAAGTTTAGAAACGGATGCCAGCAATTTTGGTTTTAAAAAGGCAAACCTGCTATTTGTCCCGAATTATGGAATATCGTGAGGAAGTTTTTAACTATTTTTCCTAGTAAGAAGGAGTTTCAGCGCAATTGCCAAAAAAAAAAAAAAAAAAAAAAAAAACTGGACACTACTAACAGAGGAGATTTAAGATACTAAATAATGAAAATTTGTTATTGTAGCTTCAGATTCATCCCTCCTCTTAAAATAAATTGTGTATTGTTTGGTTATTTTATTTAACAGTTATTTTACATATTAATTAACATTTAATTTAATTAATTAACATATGCTTTTTAAATTTTTAACTCTATACTTCATTAGTTATATGTTTAATTCTTTTAAAGTAGTAGTACTAGCTGTCAAAAAGATATTTAATTTGATAAATTTGCAAAAATTCCAATATTAATTAAGCAGGGGGCCCATACCGAAAATCATGGCAAGGGGTCTATGAGACAAAAAAGTTTGGTAACTTCTGGAATACATAATCTTTTCCTAAATCTCCTCTGAAGGAGAAAAGTATTTTAAAAATATTAAAATTAAGTATTTTATATTTCATGCTAAAACAAAATAACTTTTTTTAGAAGTTTGATACTACTAAATATTTTTAAGAAAATGCTTTTATAGCAAAAAACCCCAAATTCTTCTCTACCAAAATTGAGTCTATAAATTTTAACAGCAGCATTAATTCCTTGTCAAAATGAATGAAAATGAATTTTTTTAAAATCCTTCCAAGTATAAAACAGACTTTGCTTGCATTAGTTTTATACTTTATCGCTGTCATGATAAGATATAAGTAAAAAAATTGATTTTCTTTAATTAGCGAGCTTCTTTTCAAGTTTAGATTCCGTAAAGATATACTTAAATATTTCATGCGCTATCTCCCTTCTAAACGAACACATAATACTTATAGAATAAAGAGAAAGGTTCTTTAAACAGGGGTGGTTCCATCATTTTTCTTAACGTTTTTCAAAAAAAAAAATCTTGCATTAAACCACATCAGGTAACAGAAACGCATCATTCTTAAAAAAGAAAAGCAGTTGCATTAAGCTCAACTTCATTATATTCCACCAAGGGTTAAAAAAGATAAGGAAGCTGTTGAAAAATTAAAAGAAAAAAGTTTGTTTTTCAAGCATACAAGAAAAGTCTCTGAAAAAAAGATAATTTTCTCTATTGTTTCTTTAAACTTTATTTTTACTTAAGTAAAAAGATTAAAAAATGGGTGGAAAATGAAAAACTGAGCGAATTCCCGACGGTAAACTTTTGATGGATGATGAAATATGAAATAAAAGTTTGTGGTAGAGAGAGCAAAAATTCCTCTATCCGCATTTCTAAACCGATTTCACTCAAATTGATACAAGATCGCTTTTTGCAGTTTTTTTTCCAAATATACCTTGAAGTTTATTTTTAAGGTAAAAATTTAAGCTAAAAATTAAACAACAACAACAAAATAAGGAAATAGAAAACCCAGAAGAGTGTTGGAACAGACGTTTTACTATCGAATACTTTCTCTAAATTTATAAAATTTCACGGTTCAAAAATTTAAATGGGTTTAGTTTTGTTTGTATTAGTCATATTTTTAAATTTATTATATTAAAAGAATTTGTTTATAATATTTAGTGAATATTAGCTTCCCCTTTAATAAGATAAAAATAGAAAAGTTGGTTATGTTGATAAATGTTGTTAGACATTTAAAAAGTCGGATCCAAATTTTTATGATCTCCTTGTGTTGTTTTTCCAATCCCGTTCCATGATCTCAATGAAAGTAAGCACACCGATTCGAACCCGATCTTTTTGAGTTTCGTGATTTGAGGTTGGCAGCAACTGCCATGCAAATCGAGCTAGTATTTAAACTCGGCTCATGTTGGTTTTTCAAAAAGGAAGGAGAAACGGAAATATAAGAAGTATGTGAGTGGTTTAACTCCTAGAGGGAGAGAAAGGCTGGTTGGCAATGCAACTGCAGGTTGCATCACCATTTTAGATTAGAAATTAGTTTTACAATATTAGAAGACGGTTCGAATCGGATGTTTCTGGTAATGTTGCTTTTTGAACTTATTGTTTTTATCGCTCCAGTAACGAGCAGAGTGACTTTATGATTGATTATTAAAGGCCAATTTTAAGAAACTGTTTTTCGTCTTCATGCCTCCTCGATACATAAATTTCACTGCTAGCTTTGCAAAATTTAAATTAGTTTACCAATAAGTGTAACAAATTTGGTTATGGGCCCAGTCCATGTACTGTGTCGAGGCAGGCTAAGCAGTTGAACCAGGCCATGAACTTTGTCTATTTAAATACTGTTCCAGTCTAGAACTTTTTTTTTATGAACTCTGTTGCTAGTACGTTAAATCGAGTAGCAGATATGGAGTTTAACAACCAGATATCAGTGTTGACTCAAAACAACTGGAACACGTGGAAGCATGATATGCAAGTACACTTAATGCATTATGGTTGCTGGCAGTTTATAATACAGACCAAGCCAGAGCAACCTGATGAAGAGGCAACATACAAGGAAAAATTAGATCTACAACTTCGTAAGGATAGATGTTATACGTTGATCTATACTAACATCAGTTCAGATTTGAAAAATCTGATAACGGAAACAACTGACGGAGTAGCGGCATGGAAGATATTAAAAGATCACTTCGAACCAGTCACAAGAGCAAGAGTAATTCAACTATTAGATCAATTTTTTTGGAACAAAATACCAACCAGGGGAAGATGTTGGAATCTTCATATCTCGTGTAAATACAGCGGCAACCAGACTACAAGAAGCGGGTCATAAATTGGACGACCTGTACATAGGATTTCAATTAATAAGGTGGCTTCCTCAGGAATTCCAGTCTACCGTGCAACAAATCTACAGATGGAAAGAAGAGGACTTCAGAGTTGTCAAAATTGAAGCAGAGCTGATATTAGAAGCCAATCGTCTTCAGTTCGCTTACTTGAGCAGTTTCACTTCGAAGAAGTCGAAGACGTTACCTGGTGCTACGGCTGCAGCTCATGGAGATCCAAATGGCAAGAATGATTACCAAAAGAAAAGTGGTAAGGTATTTAACTGTAAAACTATTAAAAATGTTAAACAATCTATTAAGACTATAGGTCCGTGTTATGTATGTAATAAATACGGACATCTTAAAGTAAACTGTAAAGAGAAAAAGTCTCTACAAAAATCTCCTTCAACTGTAAATGAAACTTTTAACACAGAGTTTAATATAAATTTAAGATTTTGTGAAGCTGAATGTAGTCTTTTAGAACTAGATAAACTCGTAAATAGTTGTAACTTATTTGAGGAAAAATCTGATAAAGGTGTTTGGGTAATAGATACTGCTACCACGAGTCATTTTTGTAATGACAAGAGTTTATTTTTAGATCTTAAGCCGATAACTAACATGAAAATGTCGTTAGCAACGGAGGATAAAAAAGTTGTCCCGCAGAAGGAATCGGTACAATTTAGATTTCGGGTAAAATATAAGGGGAGTTTTCATGAAATAACTTTGACTGATGTATTATTTAATCCTAAGTTGAGGAGAAAATTATTATCCGGGTCCAGATTAGAAAGTAAAGGTGCGCATTTTGTGGGTACTAAAGGTAAAATTAATGTTTTTAATAAAGACTGGATAAAATTGTTCTCGGCGACACGCCATGAACATTTGTATTTTTTTAAGCCAGATCATTATATTATACCAAAGAGTAAAGAAATTAGTTTTATTAGTGATGTAACCGCTAAAACAAAAAACGGATCAATAGAAATATGGCATCAACGCTTTTGTCATGTTAATAACAATTATTTGGTAAAAACTAGTAAAAATGATAGTGTAAAAGGTCTCCCACGCTTAACTGATAATGGTAAGACTCACTGTATACCGTGTAAATTAGCAAAGTCCAAGAGAATTTCATTCAAAAAGACGGGGGCCGTAAGATCAAAACGTCCATTGGAATTGTTGCATATGGACCTCTGTGGTCCAATGCCAACTGAAAGCCAAGGCGGTAATAAATATTTCTTGAGTATAATTGACGATTATTCAAGAAAGGTGACTGTATTTCCCATCCGAAATAAATCTGACGTATTTCATACGTTTATAAGATTTCAGAAACGAGCAGAACGTTTTCTAAGTAAAAAGGTAATAGCAGTTAGAACTGATGGCGGACTAGAATTTTGTAATAAAGATATGGATAATTTCTTGACAGAACTGGGTATAAAGCATGAGGTAACAAATTCATATACGCCAGAAATGAATGGGGTCACGGAGAGATTCAATTTAACCTCTCTAGATGGCATCAAAACATTGCTTAATTCTAGTGAAGTTCCCCATAAGTTTTGGGGAGAAGCATTACTTTGTTTCACTTATGCGTGGAATCGAATTTGTCACAAAGACAGTAACAAAACGCCTTTCGAAAAATATTCAGGTAGAAAACCATCGGTATTGCATCTAAAACCTTTTGGATGTTTGGCATATGCTGGTGTGCCAAAACAAATTAGAAAAAATTCGATATGCGTGCGAAAATGGGAATTATGATGGGATACGCACAACGTACTAAGGGTTATAGAATATGGTTGATAGATGAAAATAAATTAGTCGAGACAATTAATGTAAGATTCGATGAAAATAAGAGGGGAATTAATTTTAGACAAAAAGTTAATAGTAACCTTGGGTATAATTTAAACCTTCCTGATTATTATGATGATGAGGATGATTCCGATAGAGCAAAAGATTCATTAACGAGTCGTTTTAGTTTCAAAGACAAGTACGGAAACGCCCTCTACATCTGAAAAACCAGATGTATCTTCCGATAATCATAGCTTGATCCCATGTACAGAGGTTAAGTGGATTCGAAATATAGGTAGGAAAGTAACTGGATCTAACGTATATTATAGTATAGAAGGGGAAGCAACCCGATTAAAATCTTTTAACGAAATAGAGAGATACTGTAAGAGGCATAATATTAAGTATGATCCTAGTTTATTTAATTTTAGAAAAGATAATACCGAATCCCAGGGATTTTCAGATTTGTCAGAGCAACAAGAAGCTCTTATGGTTGAAGTAACTATTCCTATTTGTTACAAACAGGCGATAAGATCCAGAGACGCATCTAAATGGCATGATGCAATGGATAAAGAAATTAACGTAATGAAGGAACGTAAAGTTTGGGTTTTAGTTGATCATCGGATAATATAAAAAATTTTAGAAAACCGTTGGGTTTATACCATTAAATATGATGAAAATAATAAAATTGTTAGATACAAGGCCCGCTTAGTTGCGCGAGGTAACACACAATTACGAGGTGAGTCATTTGACGAGGTATTTCAAGAATACAAATAAGAACTTTCAAAAGTTAAATCATTAAAATTAAGATGTTATTCAGACTCAGGTTTTGCTACAAATAGGGATGATCGAGTGTCAATGGGAGGGTTCATAACTTTTATAGACGAAACTCCAATTTCATCGCGAACTTTCAAGCAAAAATCCGTTAGTCTGTCGACCATGGAAGCTGAGTATGCTAGTTTAACAGAAGCAGCTAAGGAATTCATTTGGCTAAAGAATGTAATTGATAATAAAAGTTTAAATTTGGAATTATGAAAATGTAATGTTTTGTGATAATCAAGCTGCTATAAGTTTTTCAAAGTCACCAGTAGAAAATTATAGAACAAAACATATCGATGTTCATTATCATTTTCTAAGGAATTTGATATACGACAAGGTTTTCCAAATTAAATATATAGGTACCAAAAATAATTTGGCGGATATTTTTACCAAACCCATGGTAAAGGAAAAATTGTTAGAATTTTGTAGAAAATTATTTCTTTTAGAGAATAAGACTTTGTTTCTTTAAGATTAAAATATTAGTTTGTTTATTACAATAAAGATTATGAATAAAATGTATTTTTTGTGTTAAATTGTATAACATGTGATTATAGATTAAAATTAGTTTACTGATTTGTAAGAGATAATGGTGCGAGATTGGAAAAAGGGGGCCGATTGTTAGACATTTAAAAAGTCGGATCAAAATTTTTATGATCTCCTTGTGTTGTTTTTCCAATCCCATTCCATGATCTCAATGAAAGTAAGCACACCGATTCGAACCCGATCTTTTTGAGTTTCGTGATTTGAGGTTGGCAGCAACTGCCATGCAAATCGAGCTAGTATTTAAACTCGGCTCATGTTGGTTTTTCAAAAAGGAAGGAGAAACGGAAATATAAGAAGTATGTGAGTGGTTTAACTCCTAGAGGGAGATAAAGGCTGGTTGGCAATGCAACTGCAGGTTGCATCACCATTTTAGATTAAAAATTAGTTTTACAATATTAGAAGACGGTTCGAATCGGATGTTTCTGGTAATGTTGCTTTTTGAACTTATTGTTTTTATCGCTCCAGTAACGAGCAGAGTGACTTTATGATTGATTATTAAAGGCCAATTTTAAGAAACTGTTTTTCGTCTTCATGCCTCCTCGACACATAAATTTCACTGCTAGCTTTGCAAAATTTAAATTAGTTTACCAATAAGTGTAACAAATTTATTATCAAATCACACACACGCACACACGCACACACGCGCGCGCACACGCACACACGCGCGCGCACACGCACACACACACACAAGTCATTTAAATTTTTTAAGCATTTTTTGCAACATTTTTATAAAAACAAAAAACTTTTTTTTAATTAAAAAAATAGAAAGTAAAGTAAGCTGGTTGAATATGGAAAAAAATAAACACATGAATAAAATTAAAAAAATAAAGAATAAATTAAAAAATAAATACATTAAAATATTTATTCTACTGTAATGCAACAGCGAATTGGTATTTTTACCTCTGCAGACCTGGTGCATTCCCCAGGAGCTAGTATCACTCTTTAGTGCGGCACCACATAGGCAATAACAGTTGCCTCAAGTAATTTTGACGCCCAGTTTCATCCCCAGATGGAGACTGAGCGATGATGATGCGAAATTGTATATAGAAATTTAGTTTTGCCCAGGGCACCCAAACCAAACAAGCACTCAAGGGATTCCTTACATGCCGCATAATCATACGACATGGACGCTGTTGATTTTCTGCGTCATGAAAATCCACCGACTTGGGTCGGAGTAGAACCCTCAATCTTGGGTGCAGAAGGCCAACGAGAGACCTACTACGCCAAAAATAATTAATTTTTATGTTTGTTTTTAATCTGAATGGCTTTCACATTATTCTGGAAATCAAATATGAATAATCGGATATATTTTAGTGTTTTAATATTAATTCAAGAAATGTGTTCTGACTGTTTTCCACTTTTTAAAAATACCTCTTTGTGAGTATCGTTACTTCATTTCGATATTGAGATTTCAAGGGTTCATTTGAAGCATAGGCAAATCCACTGAAATTCCCCGACGTATCAGTTATGTAGTTATTTGATATTTATTTTAAATAATATCCGTACAGATAAAGGTTTAGGCAAGAGTAAATTAAATGTCTCTATATTATTTGAAGAATTCCAAAATAGAAGTAGTAAAATGTTATTGTAACTACCAAATATTCCGTCAAAACAGAAATTGAATTTGTAAAATTATTTTGTAGCGATGCTAAAACTTTTTAATTTTCATTTTAATTTAATTTGGATGCAAAACTTTTAATGTTGTTTCTATCGGATGGTATTAACATAGTACTTTTAAGCGTATTACGAAAAAGTCATTAATTCCTGTAAAGCATACTGCTCAATACACTGTTTTCAAGGGAAAAAAAGAAACGAAGTCACATTTTTGGAAAAAAATAGGTCAACTTAAAATATTTAATGGATATTCAGTAAATATAAGACTACCATGTGTTCAAATTTTATAGACCAATTTCGCGGCCGCGGTAAACTAGAGGTTAAGAGAAAAGAAAATGCATTAAAATACATAGTAGTTTGTTGAGACCGTTGAGCAAGTTCATGTTAATCAATATTTCGTCTAAAACGTTTTCGCGTTATACTTATTTTACTGTAATGTGAAACAAGCAACGTATGTTGTTTCAAATGCAGTAATTTATTGTTTAAGAAAAAAAAAAGGTTTTACATTGAAAGTGCGTTTTCCAAAATGAATGCAATATGCGCCTGAAAACATATAAATAAATAAACTTGTCAGATTTGAAAAACATTAACTGCGAATATATTTTAATATTTGTGGATGTCATACGCAACTTTTTTCTTTAAGTTATTTTTTAACTTTTTGAATATATAGAATCTTTCACTTGATCCGTATATACACAAATACTATGTCTTGTTATTTAAATTTTAAATCTTTAGCTAAAGATTTTAATTACTGATATAAATATTTTAAATAAAGTAATTCTAAGAAATGACTTTTTTACTTATTCGTTAGTACAAAAAAGGGGGGAAAATGGCAGTGCATTTTATTTAAGAAAAGTTAATTCCAAATGATATTTTTTCCTTGCGGAAATCTTTTAAATATACAATAGAACGTCGTTTATCCGAACGTTTATTATCTGAAGGGTTAAATATCTGGACCAGTTTTTTTTCCAACTACAAGTGCTGTATATGAATACGTTTTCGAACAGTGCAATCCTGATCGGTTGTTTCGCGTGAAACCAAAAGTGAGGGAAACCCAACATCAGGGATATATGGTGGATTTTAGTTGTGTGATTTGGTAACATTTGCCCGGAATATTAAGTCAATTTTCTTCATAGTGAGGGGCTGTATACGTGCTCTTTGGTTGAGTGGTAAACTGCTACGGCTTTGATTTCAAAACGGAAGCGCAACGTCTTGAACATAGAGTCAAAACTTAAAATAATTAACCCTCTTGCGAAGAGAGAAAGTGGAGCGTCTCTAACACAGTTTTATAATGTTGGAAAGTCAACAATTTTTAACATAAAAAAACCCGAGAAACCCTTTCAAATTTTGCGTCAAAACTTGACTCAGAAGATGGCTCGAAGAAAAAGTAAACCACGAAGGAAGCAAATGATGTTGTTCTTGATCGTGCACTCTACTTGTGGTTTTCATAAAGAAGGAGCAAAGGAGACCGGATATCGGGTCCTCTGTTGTCTGGAACTTAACGAGAAAATATGCGGTTTGGTTGAATTTTAAAGATCAAAACGAAGGTACACAATGGTACAGCGAGCAATGAGTGATTGTTTTCCACAATAAAGGTAAAATTGCGACACTTTGCACTTATTTTGCTTTTTCTTCAAGCACGTTTCCCGTGTGTGTGTGTGTGGAATGTTTTTCAATGTTCGTATAGTGTACGGTTTCATATACTGCATTGATCGCATTCGGTCTTCAATTATCCGAACAATCACGTATCCGAACGATGTGTGGTCCCAATTGATTCGGATAAACGATGCTCTACTGTATAATAAAAATTAAAAAATTCCATGTATAATTTTTATAACAGAATGTCATTTTTTTAAAAATGAAATATTGTAGTCGTTGATAGACATCGTTTACTCGTGAAAAACATTTTTAACAAAAGCAAGACAAAAACATTCTATACAAATAATTTGTAATAAAAATGAATTGTCTGAAAAGTGTCAATCCCTTTCAATACAAAAAATCAGTAAATATCGAAAAATAGTCTGATTTTAACATATTTAATTAACGCTGATGATAGGTAATTGCTTTTATTTCTAATCGAAAAATTTTATTTTTGATTTTTTTTTGTCTTTTGTGGCCCGTTTTCAAATTACACATTAGTTTAAAGTTTTAACGTAAAATAAAGGGATATACATAATATGTACCTAAGAAGATAAATTGATTCTAACACAAAAAATATTGAGAAAAAAAATCAGAAGATAATGTGGACAAATGTATTGAAACACGAAAAGTACGTTGTTTCCTTTGCAATAATGCACTAATTAAGGAAAAAAACGTTTTACAGAGAAAGTATGTTTCCGAACATGAATTTGAATAACATTATGGCAACCCTGCAGAAAATGTGAGTGGAGTTACCAAAATGGTGACATATTTGACAACGAATTTGGTGAGAAATTATAGAGTCAATGAAAACTTGAGAAGTCGCTAGAATTGATCCCACAGGAAATTTCCCTGAGGAGCTCGGGTGCTTCCCTGAGGTAATAAGGGAACCCCTCGAGACAATAATTCAGTCGGTCGTTTCAAGCATCTGCTTATCCATTGTTTGCCACATAGAAAGACGGACTTTATCGGCCCGAGTTCTTGCTAGTGGAGCTGTTCTAGAGAGCAATTTCTTTAACACGCCGTTACTGTAAATAACCTGTTTTAATTTATCTTGTGTATATACGTTGATTTGTTTTCATATAGTTATTTGTTCATCCTTGTCCATTAATGCATATGTAATTATTCAATTATTTGGAGTCATCATCTGCTTTTTGCCTACGCAAATTTGCAACAATATATGCAAGTATTGTATTTACTTATATTACTTATAAGTCAGTATATATTCCTTTGTGTACTGACGGTACTTATAAGTACCACTCACTTTAAAACTACATAGAATAATCATTTTTACGAATATTCTAAAGATACTTAGCAGGAATATTCTTTGAAATCCCCTCTTCCAACATATATGGCAGCACGGGTTACTTGATGAGTATTTTAGTGGGGAAGGCGAATGGTTGTTTAGCAGAAATTGCATTTTCAGCTGACGGCATTTTCAGCGGATTGCGAAGATTGTCATTTTTGTCCCGAAAAATTAGATACTGTCAAAATTTAAGTATCTTATTTTTTTCGTATGTTAATGACGACCTTAGAAAACGATTTGAATATTTATTTTAAGTGAACAGCGTACTCTCTCTGACTCTGACTCCACTCTCTCTCTCAACTCTGACGATTCTTAGCAGGAATGTTCTTTTATATAAACTCTTCCAAGTTATATGGCAGCAGGGGTTCTGTGATAAGTATTTTAGCGAGGACGAATAGTTTTATAGCAGAAATTGCGTTTTCAGTGGTTTGCAAAGATTGTCATTTTTGTTCCGAAAAAATAGTTAATGTCTTATTACACAGTCCAGTCACTTTAATGTGACCACCACGTACTTTCGACTTTGACGTTAAATAACCAATCACAGAAGGATGCTGGCATTGCAGTGCTATTGAGCGTATATAAAGGGTGTGTGAGGGCTTCGGAAAACACTACAGTCGTTGGTGTAATGCAAACATGTAAAGAGTTATCCGAAGTCCAAAACAGCATAATTTTTGGCTTTCGGGAAAAGGTTGGAAGCATTTTCTTAACGGCTAAGTTTGTGGACTGTTCGTGTGTCACCGTGGTTAAAATATACCGTTCATGGCAAAATGGGACCATCCAAAATCAGTGACGTGGCAAATGTGGTGTACCACGGGCCACAGGTGATAGAGGTGACTGACGGCTGCAGGGGTGAGTTCGGGAGACTAGACGTGCTACCGTTAAGCAACATACCACCCAGATGAACCAAGGGGCTACCAACAGTGACTTCCAAACTACTGTTCAGCGATCGTTGTTGCGTCTGGTTCTCCGAAGCAGGCACTTGGTTCATGCACCTATGCTGACTGCTGTTCATCAGCAACGAAGACTGGAATTTTCACACAGGTACCGCAACTGGGCATCCAATGAGAGGCGACTGTAGAGTTTTCTGATTAATCACGCTTTATACTCCATCGGACGGATGGTTGGTGGCAAATACGGCATGAAACGTCTAAAAGCAAACACCCTGCAACAATTTCTGGCAAGGTTCAGGCTGGAGGCGGGAGCATTATGGTCTGGGGAATGTTTTCCTTAAATTTTCTGTGTTTATTCATCATTGTAGAAAGCACGATGGATCAATAGAAGTACGCATCTGTCCTTTCATACCATGTCTACCCCTTTATGCGCATTGTTTTTCCTCAGGATGGTGGCATCTACCAGCAGGACATTGCGGAGTGTCATACAACTGCCAGCGTACGTGCGTGGTTCAAAGAGCACCAGGATCAGTTTATCGTTCTTCCGTGTCCAGAAAACTCACCTGACTTAAACCCAATCAATAACCATCTCGATCGGGCTGTTCGCGCCATGGATCCTCACGCGCGTAATCTAGTGCAGCAATAGAGTCGGCATGGCTCAACATCCTAGTGAATACCTTGAGGATCCCAAATGACTATTTTCCCCTCTGCGAAAGATGGTTATTCTGGCTTTTGACAGTGGTCACATTAATATGACTGGACTATGTATTTTTTGTATGTTAATGAAGATCTTAGAAAATGATTTGGATATTTATTTTAAGTGAACAGTGTATATAATTAATTTTACAGTGGAATATCTTTAATTAATTAATTAGCCTCTAACGGATTAAATTTTCCAAAGTTGAGTATTTTGTTTATGTATATCCTTTAATTTTCAATGTAATGTTAAAAAAAATTATTTCATGAAAAAAACTGCAGTAAATCATAATGCGGTACATAAAGAAATATGAGTAATAGATTAACAGAAAATAGATTTGGATGCATATTTTTAAGACACAAAACGTGCACTGTAGAATTTGTACTGATTTTTTTATTTAAGTCACAAAATCGTTTACTCACAAATCAGTATCATATGTATTTTCAACATTTGACTCCTAACACTGTTTAAGCTCTATAGTTCAAGTATTTTAAACTTATAAATATTTAACCCAAATTCAATAAATTTGTTCTAATTAATTCCAGAACATCTTGTATTGTGTTAACCTGTGGTTAGATAGACTCTCGAATACTTTACTTTCTTATTATTGCACTATATTTGCAAAAAAAAAAAAAAAATTAAACATTTTGTAATAATTTATTTTTGTCTCCAGTTACATCGTCACTGAAAATTTGTGTATTAAATTCAGTTTCTGATGTAAATTTTGTGAATTTTTCAAAATTCTAAGCTGAATTTTTATTACTCTCTTAAAATTAATTCTGCTTTTGAATTTAGAAATTTAATTTTCTGTTCTAACGCTATGATATAAGATTTCTTTCCTTGATGTTTTCTCTTTTCGGACTACTTCAAAGTTTGTTAGTTTTACGCTTACTACCTAACTTTGGAATTAATATTTTTTAAAGTTAGAGCAAGTTGTTGAATGAGTATTTTGATTAACTTCGGCGATGAAAAAGAATTCTTTAAGAAACATAAATTTATCTTATGTTCCATAAAAACAACGCATCGGATTTTTTCGAAGTTTAATTGCTACCTGTTGTTGAAGTAATTAACTGCATGGTATATATTTTTTTTCATTTTGCATACTTAAAAAATTAAGAGTTTAGAAAGTTAAAACAAATAATTAATATTTAAAAAATTTAGAATTTTAGGTCGCACATATTAAATATTTGAAACACGTTGCATAGTTGAAAAATAGAGTTTTAAAAACCTGAAAGAAAGAATTATTAAAAATACTTTTCAGTGTAATAATGAAAGAAAACTCATTTTTTAAATAAATTTGTAGATTCGTGCCTCAGTTAATTAGCACAAAAATTGAAAGTACTTTATTAAAAAAACAAATAAAAAATCCCCACTGGAAAATTAATTAGCTATTAAAATTCAATAATTAATTAAAATATTGTTTTTTAAAGAATTTCATGGCCTGTTTCAAATTTTCGTAAGAAAAAAAAATGAATGGAATAATTCAAGCAATTATTTCATTTTATAATATTTCTCAAGAGTAATTCTTTTCTTTACTTTCTCCGTTTACTTAAACCTAACCTAAGTATAATTAGTCAAGTTGGTAAGAAATATATTAGCCACAGTAGTACAATAGCAAACTCTTGGCCTTAGGAACAAAAATTGCAGGTTTAAACAAAGTTTTGAGACTAGTCAAGCTTCACCTGTTATTTGCCTGTACTCTAGGACATTGGGAAAGGTAGACATATATTAAAATAAATGTAATTGCTAAAAATAAAACACATAAAACTATTAATATAAAACGATTGAATTTAATAGCCTACGAGTATTTAATGGTATAGAGTTAAAATCAGTGTAATAAAACTAGATAATAGGACTTACTTCGTAAACACAGCAACATATTTTGTTTCCCACAAAATACAAAGGTGTAAAAAAAGTACCGCATAAAACAAAATTAGTAAATTTTGATAAAGTAATTTTAAGTCTATATATATATGCATTTTAAAACCTTAAATATTGATATAAAATTTATTGAACTTTCAAACACACACACCGATATTTAAATAAATTTAAGTAACATTAATTTATGAAACATGCAGCACCATCTATTGATTAACTGTATAACTAATTTAATATATATATATATATATATATATATATATATATAGGCATATATACATATATATATATATATATATATATATAATATATATATAGGCATATACATATATATAATATATATATATACATATATATATATATATATATATATATACATATATATACATATATATACACACACACACACATATATATATATATATATATATTAGCAGTTATATAAAGAACAGAATTAAACATATATATAAACACTCTATAATAAAAAAAAACAACGCTCTAAGAAGGAATTGCCCACTTGTAATGAAATTTCGTATATAGAGACATTTGTACTGAGCATGCAAATGATTAAAATGTGGTGTCCAACGAATGAATAGCGGGAGCTGCAGCGCATCGGAATTGTGCACTTAGCAGGTGTCTATAAGAGGCGAATCTCACTGATGTTTACAATTTGTGTTGCACTGCGATTTAGGATATCTTTTAACGACTGAAAAATGCCTTGCTGCAGGTTTCAAGCTCATTACGAGCAACTGCCAGAGTTTTAAAGAGGTCGTGTCATTGGATTGAAAGAGGTAGTTTGGGCAAATCGGAAAATCGTTCGTCATATGGGTCGAAGCGATGCGGACATTAGAAGATGCTGGCAAAAATAGATGAACAATGGCAGATTTCAGCACCTTGATGATAGAGGTCAACCTAGGGCCATAGCAGATCTGGAGGACAGATTGGTTGTCAGATCAGCTGTCATAGCCCCTGATTCATAATTTTCAACCATCAGACGTTTGACCCGCACACGAGTTTCCTCCATGACCCTCCACAGACTGCTAATAGAGCGAAATTTTAGCTCGTACCGACCGCTACGCCACCTGCCACTCATGCCTGCTTACTGTCCAGCTAGATTACAGTGGTGCTTGACTCGATCAGGTTAGAATCATGCTGACCCAGGACGTATAGTGTTTAGCGACGAATCCCGCTTCCAACTGTGTCCTGACGATCATTGTAGACGTGTCTGGAGACGCCCAGGGCAGCGTGCCGATTATGTTTTCACTATTGCTCTCAGGTCTTCAGCCAGGTATTATGGTCTGGGGAGCCATCTCATTTGACTGCCAGACTCCGTTGGTCGTCATAAGAGGCAAGTTACAACATAGCGGTACGTCCACGACATTCTGAGAACTGTTTTGCTACCGTTCCTTTTGCATTACCATGGCCTTATTTTTCAGCAGGATAATGCCAGACAACATACAACCCGTGTTTCTATGGACTGTCTTACAGCTTGTCAAATACTTCCTTGACCATCCAGGTTGCCAAATATGTCTACAATCAAGCATATCTAGGATATGATGAGAAGGCGACTGCATCTACCAGGGAATGTTGACGACCTCGCATATCAATTGGAACAAATTTAGCAGGAAATACCACAGGGGATCATCAGGGTGCTTTATCACTATATGCCACTTCAAGAGGCAGCTTGCACCCAGGCTAGAGGTGGGTCAACACCTTATTGAGCTCGTAACATTGTAACTATGTAACTCAGTGCTTTTCAAACTTTCACTACTGGCGACCCAATTTTTAATCATAATTTTTATCGCGCCCCTCCCTAAAAATATAACGTATTGAATGCAATAATAATGCACTTTTTGGCACTTAAGCTACAATACGATCATAATTATAAACCGTACAAATTAACAAGATAAATATTAAATTTTGTATATGTTACTTTTAAGTAATATACATTTTTTTTTTACTTTTTTGTTCGATTCACTATGAAAGCGTGTTTTTTAGTTTGTTTTAAAACTATAATTTATTTTATAATTATTTTTATTATACACGATAGAAATCACAATTCCAGTGAATAATTTAACAAAGAGAAATTATACTTACCTACTTTCAAGGACATTATTTGATCATTTCAGAAAAAATCCAATAAAACTAAAAAAAATATTCCAAATGTGTGTTTCCTTAATAAAGGAGATAAATCAAGGACACTTTTCGCTAACAATACAGAAACATTATTTTCCAGCAAAACTGTCATATTTTGTCAACGCTTTTGTAGTTTTGCTGTTGTTTGATGATCTACAAATAGCATTTTGAACTTTTTCTTCCTTGTGTCTTTTTGACAAGGCGAAGTGCTACCTTATGGCTTCATAGTTTTCATCATAGAGATCTTTAGGCAGCATTTAAAAATTTCAAATCAACTCAAACGTTTCATGTCTAAGGCTTTTCTCATATTTACTCAAATATGAGAATACATATTTCATTAAATCATTATCATTATATGCATTATTTCAGCAGATTCTTCAATTGCTTGATCAGTTTCAACTCCCTTCAATAGGCATCGCAGATGCCCATTTTTTAATATTCTGCTTATTTACATTTATAAACCATAATAAGTCGTACAACGCAGCAATCAAAACCACAAAATTGTTCATGGGGAAAGTGTAGCATGTTCTAAAAAATAATTTTGTAAAACGTTCTTCATTATGCATTATACGATTAAGAATACACAGAAAAATTCATCTTGGCCAAATCATCCTTGGCTCATCCATATATCATTTACATGGGGAAAAAAGCAACAGAAAAATATTATTTACAACTTTCCTATAAAAGAATCAGAGACGGAGTGAAACATACCAGTAAGTTTGAAGGTCAAATATATGATAATCAAAAGTAGTATCTTAGGGGTTAAAAGAAACGTAATAAAGAAATCTCTCATCGTGGGATTACAGCAAAGCAAACAAAATGTCTTTTTTTATTTGGTTATAGGATAAAAAATAGATAATGAGCTTTTGAACTGGAATCTTTTTTTTATGATCACCAGATGATATATATAAATTATATCAGTGTTAATGTATAGTTTTTATTATGTCAGAAAGCATTTTGTTTTACTTCAATCCAAAAAATTATTTTTCAAACCTTTTATTTTCAATATGCTCGCGCCCCCTCACAGGGTTACCACGCCCCCCAGTTTGAGAAACACTGATGTAACTCTTAAATACATCTGTCGTAGGGAAGATTCGATCTGAGTACCTTCCGTTCCGAACGTACGAATGAAGCAAGTACGCTAACCATCACGCCAAAACGATCGTCTTCGCGGGATGTTGGTACAAGTTCATATAGATATCACACCGCCACATACCCCCTGCCAGTGTTTCGGCGAATAGGCGAACGAACGATACCATATTTGTGGCGAGCATGTAAGCAGTTGCGTCACTTTGTGGGTTGCGTCATCGTGCGTGACGGCTTGAGAATTGCGTCATTTGTGTTAGACGGCTTTGAGAAGTAACGGCTTACTTGCGTCAATGTTTGACGGCTTGGTTGCTTTTGCGATGGATAGATGGCGCCACGACTGCGGCGCGCGAAGGGTGCGGATTATATCACGTCCGGGTCACCAATGTCGGAGGGAAGATTCGATCTGAGTACCTTCCGTTCCGAACGTACGAATGAAGCAAGTACGCTAACCATCACGCCAAAACGATCGTCTTCGCGGGATGTTGGTACAAGTTCATATAGATATCACACCGCCACACATCATTCAATTTTTCTGAAATTTTATAATTATTTTCTATTCTCTACGTAATCTTTCTACCCACTTATTTTGTCTTTATCGGACATCTCGTTCTTAGTGCGGCGGTTTTTTTTGTTTTAGAGTGTGTATATTAGCAGTTATACAAAGAAAAATATTGTTATTCGGAACACCTACTTATAAGGTAAAATGTTTTGTGGTATATAATCAGCAGGAAAAATTCAAAATTTAAATGCTGAATACTGTCACAGAGGCGATGAACTTAAAAAATATGTTGGAAAAACTTACCATTGGTAAGTCGTTTTTAGATTCAAAACAAAATTATTTTTCTTTGATAAAAGTAACCCAAAGCTATGATTATCGATAAATAATTACTAAGCAGTAAGTAATACAATGTAAAATTGCACCATTTCATAACGCAGCACTCTTACGTCGCACTGTTAAATCATTCCTATGCAAGCTTATTTTCTTTTCCGCTTTATTGTTGTAATCATTTCGACAGTAGTGTTTAATAAATTTGCAAAAACAGCTGGTTTAACTACCTATATAAAGTTCTTTTTCTTTTTCTAATAACTATTTAATGGGTGTCTTCTCATGGCAATAATAAGCAACAAAAGGTATGTAATTCCTTAACAAAAACTTGTCGTTTTACCATAAGTATCAGTAAATATCCAAAATTAGTCTGATTTGAGTATAGTTTTCACTAATGATAGGTAATTGATTTATTTTATTTTATATCGAAAATTTTTCCTTAACAATGCTATTTTTTACCATAAAAAATGTTCAAATATTTTAACGTTATTCCCCTTGAGTTAGTACTTAACATAAATATTAATTTTGTAATTTTATTTTTCCAATCATCTTCAATCCATTTACCAGATAATTTTTTTTAGTATAGATGGGTTTTGAATTCTGAGAAAAAAAACTCAATCCTTTTAAATGCTACGTCGTGGCGAATGGCAGGATTTTGCTTATAATTAACTATTCATCATTTGGTTGAGAAATGAAGCGAGTGCAGATGATTTTGGATGTGTATGAGGAAACATTCTGCCGAATGGTAATCCTGTTTATTGTACATTTAAACACGTACGCACACATAAATATGTACGACACTTAAAAACTTAGAAGACATAATACAAATACGACAGAAGCGTTGCATGGTGAGGACCAGAAGCTCTCTGAGTTTTCCAGAGAATCTTGGGCATATGTACGCAGCGGCACACAACAGGAAGTACTAAAACTCATATGACCTCCATGGATGGATTTTGTGATTGGTGAAAATGCACCGTATGAGTATGTTTTATATAATCCTAAAGGGTAAAGACAATTAGAAATTAAACAGCTTGAAGATGAAATTAACGCAAATTATTATATATATATATATATATATATATATATATATATATATATATATATATATATATATATATATATATATATATATATATATACATATATTTATATATATATTATAATTTAAACTTCTGGGATTAATATGTTATTCAGAATTAATTTGAAGATCATCTTTTACAGATGTGCAGATAGAAATCTATATTAAATGCTTAATTTGGTTTCACTTAACTACACTTCAAAAAGTAGACTGTCCCTTTTATGATTGCCTTTTTTAATTAAAGGGGTATTAATAACAATGGCTGGGGTACGGTAGCCAAGTTGTAACAAATCTATACGGAACTTTATCACTAACCTTCTGAGTCGACCTTTTTAGGGAAATTTAATTCCCTACCTATTTCCAATCAACTCCAAAAAAAGCGGACAGGATTCCTTGTTATATATGCAGATTAGATAAAGTATTTAAGTCAAACGGAATAGTAAAGTTAGAGCAGTAGGAGATAGAGATTGAAGCAGAAAGTTATCGTGGATTTAAATTGAAGATTTCTTGTTAGAGATATTTAATCTCAAGAATTGAGATTCCGAGTGGTAACTATTGATTTGTATTTAAAGTCTCATTAAAGTTTTAGGAGTGATATTAAAGTTAAATGTTGATTAAGAACATTATTAAATATAATTCTGGGATCTCTTATCGTGATAATCTCTGCGTGATCGTTATTTAATGTTTAATTAATGAGATCATTAATTAAGTTAATTTAAAGGATAATATCTTTAAAACCTCATAATACTATTTAAATAAATTTGTTAATAAGTCTTTGATTCTATTTGGATAAGATAACCAAATAAAGAAAGTTGTTTATAAAAATGGCTACTGGTTCTTACATGATTCCTATTTATTCTCGTTCTCAAAGTGAGGTCCTAGGAGACCTTCACAAAGTGGTTCTGGTCGTGAACTTGTGACTGTTGTTACTTTTTTCGAGCAAAGTGTACAAATTTTAGAATCAGTAAAAGATCCCCATTTAGAGAGGGGGAGCGTTGTGAACTTGAAATCTCGAGGATCATAGTCCTCACGTTGGTGTTGCCAGAAAGTTTGGAGAGTAATTTAAGGCTGAGTTGTCATCACCATCACTTGGACGAGCCTCAAAATTACAATGGGCATCACAAATAGTCAACATGTTGCTTTGTTCGTTTTCAATAAATACTCAATTTAATAATCTTTACAGCAACTGAACTGTTAAATTGTTTTTCAATTCCTATTATTTTATTTCCCTCTCTCCCTATATATATATATATATATATATATATATATATATATATATATATATATATATATATATATATATATATATATATATATATATATATATATATATATATACATATATATATATGTCTTGTTTAAATTTTTGAATCGTTAATAAAATATTTTCTATTCATTCATTCAAGTTCTAATAAATTATTTAAACTTGTAGTGGATGTGACACTTGATGCTTTACAATTTTGCAAATATTAAGGTATCCGACTACGTTCGGAACCGTGATTTTAAAAAAGGGCATAAATGGATAATATCCATTTATGCGCACCATTTACAGATGGTAAAAGGAAATTTAGTGTCACTCAGATTAGAATACATGCATAAAATTGTTTGAAGGACATTTTTTGACAAAAAAATTTATTTAAATATAATATTTTATCAAAAATTTAACTTAGAATAATCTTTTTTCCAAAGTTCTCCTTTTTGTGAAAAATAGTTCTATTATAATAATATTTTGCCTGTATATAGCTAATACCTCTCTACAGAGGCCCAAATAGAAAGTTTGAAAAAATCACATGTTTTTCAGAGTTACCACCCATTGAAATAATTATTGGCGTTTTTTTTCTTGAAATTGCTCCCCTCTGTTGTCGTAAAATACGAAAAAACCCACTTCTAAGTTATATATTTCAAAAATTCTATTGAGCCTCTGAACAGAGCTCTGAGCTATATACAAGCAAAATATTATTATAATAGAAGCATTTTTCACAAAAGGAGAACATTTGGAAAAAAGATTATTCTAAGTTAATTTTTTTGCTAAAATATCGTATTTAAAAGAATTTTATGCATATATTCTAATCTAAGTGGCACTAAATATCATGAAAATTATCCTTTTATGCGCTTTTGAAAATCACGGTTCCGAAAGTAGTCGGATATCTTAATTCATTATTTAAATTTTATTTGATTTAAAATTTATTCTGGGTTATTCCTGTTGAAGTTAAAACTGGCTGCAACGGAAGGCACCAGTATGCTTTTCTAACGAATTAGATATTGACTTTTAAAAATGTTGTTACTTTTTTCTTCAAAACCATACGATTTCATTAATTATTATAAAATTTATCTTGCCTTAAAGTGCATTATTTTCCTTTATCCTTTCCTCTTCTTTCATGTAGAATTTCAGGGAATCCCTCGTATATAGCAGTGGAATTTTTTTCTACTTTGCTATGTGTTTTTTTTCTTTTCTTATGCGTGCTAATGATTGCGCTATTTCTCTAAAATTGGCAATTTTTAAATGTGTGATTACTATGAAATGAGCGTTAGAACACGGTACATTTATTTAAAGAAACATTTATTATTTACCTAATTTGGCATTGTTTTCACATTGAAACTTCATTCGCTGTCGCGAAGCAAGGACTTGAAAGGAATATTAATACATTTTCCAAAGAACAAATACTAAATGTTACGATTAAAGTACTATTTATGCTCTCAGAATCTAGTCTTTTAATATTCATTGTAGTTACGGTTGAAAAGTTTACTATTTGTTCTCGGTAATAGTGTTTTGTAAAATATTTCTATCAGAGTTCTCTATTTCAGTGAATGTAAAGGATTTTGTTTACATTCCAAACAAAACCGAATGACATTCAGAGAAATTTTAAAAATAACTAGAGCATCACTGGATTGGAAACAATAGATGTTCATCCCTGTCGTCAAACAAATACGTTTCGTTGAAAGAATGGCTAAAACTAATTTCAGTTTGCAGTTCTTGTGCAGCTAAGTGAATAAGGTATTAACATTTCAACGCTGATATTAGAATGAGCTCCGTGGAAATATACTTTTTCATCAGAACGATTGTGAAACTAAATGGAACAAATTATTGATTCTAATAGGATGAAGCTATTGTAAATGAAAAAAAATTTATATAATGAACAAAGCTTGTAGGAGATTAAATTTTGCTTTTAGGCTTAAAAGTATCATATTAATTTTATCTTTTGCATACAATCACGAATGAATTTTTGATTATTAATTCATTAGTTACGATGATACAATACAAGAAATCTTAGTAGTTACACACACAATACACACAATTGTACAACATGTAACACACAATACGTAATTTAGGACACACAATATTGTTTTGCATAACTGATGTATAATTGCCGGAAAGAAGAAAAGTAAAATTCTAGTTGAACAATGTGTGGGATTTTGATACTTGGTATGGTTTTTTTTTCACTCTTTATATAGGAAAAAAATGAATCACTCACTCATGGCTAAATCTCCTGAAATATTAGACCTGCCGACATGGAATTAGGTAGGCTTGTTTCTTTTGTTGAGAAGAGAGCCGCCAAGAACGAGGTTTGCGTAAATCAACCCAGGAAGATTAAAGAGGATGTAAAAGACAACAAAACTTCCGTTTTAGAAATTCAAGTTTCGTATTTTTTAAATCAGGATTCGAGGCATATAAGAGTGATTTTCAATACATTCGAAAGTTGAATGCCAAGACAGAAATATTAATAACTTTACTAAATTTCAAGCATCAAAAATTTGAAGTGGAAGTCGCCACTAGACGGCGCCACTAATGAAATTGCTCTTACAATTGGAATTTGCTACGTCTTCAGAGACTTAGCTGTCAGTATGCAACCCATTAGATAAAAGAAACATTTATTACTTAGAAAAAAAGTATATAGTCACGAACATTATGATATAAAATTCGCAACGAAACGTGCGACAACGGCTAGCTATATTACGTACTTTTACTTCTCAAAGTTGTAATATTCACGACCCAATATTCAGTCATATTTTTCATTGCGCCCGCTCATAGAGTAACAATGTAGAAACTATTCTGCTGATACCTTCTAAAAAAAACTGAAGAATGAAAAATTTTATTTCTTTTATCGAAATTTATCTTGATTTAAACAATAATTTGAATTTGAAATTGATAATTTTTTGGTTCATTAACTTGATGTTTTTAAATATATTTCTTGAATTTTCTGCTTTATGTGTAATGAGAGAGATAAACAAGTTGACTCATTCATGCAATTAATCACAAAAAGCATAAGACTTTATATGTAGCTAATTAATCATTTTAGAGTAAATGCTAAGAACAAATTTTAAGTCTCTTTTTAATAAGTTTTCTATTTGTGGAAAATCGAAATCGACATCGTGTAAATTTCATGACATTCACTAAAAAACTGAACATGTATTTTAAAAAGAGCTATTGTTATTTTAATTTATAAACTATTTTCATTTATAATATCCGCATAAAAATATGCTATTTACTTACGCAGAGATTTTTCCTGTTTTACATAGAAAGCGACAACATAAAAGGTAAAAAAAAAGAGGGAGGGGGTTTAAAATAGCCTACTTGATCGGGTGAACGCAGCGATATAAAAACCACTTTAATCTAAATCAAGAAATAGCATGAAACTCCATGCGTCGTTTAGTAAATTCGCGCTGTCCCGAAACGGAGGCATTGTGGAAATAAATCCTTTTCCCATCGGCTGTCGAGGTTCACACGTACAAAAAGGGGTCACCTACAAAGTGAATTTCTAATTTTTAAAAAAAAATTTTTACAAGGGGACTCAGGGGTGTTAATTTTCTCGAGGGGTGAAAATATTATTCTTTTAAATTAAATTTAAATAATTCGAATCCCTTGCATTATTTACAAAAGCCAAAAGGTTTCAAAAAAGTTCAAAATGTTTGAAATATAATCTAAATTTTAAAAATTAAAAGCATATGTAAAAAATATGAAATATTTCTGTAATAAATATTAAATAATTTTTGCGTTGCGCATGCTATATCCTAAAATAGTAGCCTTTTATGTGTAAAACTTTACAGAATTATAAAATGTATCCTACTCCCTTTAAACCCTACCTAATTTTAGCATTATATATTTTTGTATTTTAAAATATTTGAAAAATATTATAATTAAAAAAAATATGGCGTGGAGGCCACGCGATAGAAGTGAAACTCTTTTGACGACGTTAGAACATTGATTATTTATCCTAATATTCTAAATTGATCGAGTACATGTCTCAAACACCTAATTTGCATGAAAGGTATTCGTGGTGAAATCAGTCTTTCCGATATCAAATCCAAAGTAGAAAGATGTCCTGAAATTTCTGGATATACAAAACCATTATATTTTGATAAATTTGGTATATTTTTCCTATTTAAACTTTGTCTGTAATTGTAGCATGCTTTAAAGTGTCTTCTAAATTAATTTCCGGTAAAATATTTTGTAAAATATTTTTTTTCTCAGCAACAGACGTTCTCAAATCATTTCTATACCAGAATCTATCATAAAGTGAACGATTATGAACGAATCGCTTTTGAAAATATTTGTGAGCATTTTATAGGAATCGCAGTCTTTGTAACGTAAGATAGAGTTTATTATTAATTTACATGCATCCGTTTCAAAACGCACTAAACTTGTCGAGAGCTGTGTAGTTAAAGGCACAGGGTGGTTCACTAAGTCCGTATTAATCTATGCTGTCATTAGAAGAATCTCAATAGCATTCCCATCCCTTAAACTGAGCATTAAGAGAGTATTTTGCAGTGTTTTTTCCCGTGCTCGATATTCTCTCATGTATTCTCTGATGGAGATTTGGCAGTAGCACTTGATGAATTCGCAATATTTTTCTGTTTTTTTGTTTGTCACTTTTTTGACTGAACTTGCTGCTAGCTTTTTTATTTCGTTCTTTCACGAAACTCTTCTTCTGCATTTGATCTAGGCATCCTGACTAGAATTAATATAATAATTCAATACAAATAAAAGACAAAACAGCAAATTAACCTACGAAAACATCGCAATATATATATATATATATGGAGCACAAACAATCTAAGAAAATATTTCAAAAAAGAGCGCTTTTTCTGCGAGAGCTATTTTGTCAACACTGTAATGTCACTGCATCTCATACAATCGTTGACAGATGTTCCCTGGTCTGGGGGAAAGGGACCCCCAAAAGGAAGATGGGCAAGTTGACCAATAGGAGAAGTGAGCAATCATTCAACTTTTTCACGCATATGACGCAAGTCACGTGGTGTTCCGACTCCCCCTTTTTCTCCCAACTCGCTATCCTGTCATGCCATCATGGTGATGATTTGGGGAGATAGGGGGGGGCAGACTACGTCCGTTTGCTTTTTCACTGTTACGTACAAGTGGGCAAATTTCTCATTCACTCGAGAGCAAAAAAATTTCTCTTCAACGATTTTTTGAAAAACAATTTTTTGAAAATATTATATTTTAATTTTTAAAATATATAATTTATTATTCTACTTATATATAAATAGTTCCATTGTAATAAGGATATATTGAACTTTATAAATTAACTTTTTGCTAATGATTAGAGCTGTTATTTTAGAAAATATCATGCTCAACCTAAAACTTAATTAATATTTTTTGCAGAAATGTTTCTTATTTTCATATGCTTATAATTTTAAAAATTATGATTTTATTTTAAAACTTTTACACTTTTTGAAGCCCCAATTTCTTTATAAATAATGTGTAAAAGATTCGAATTATTTAATTTTAACTTCAAAGAGATGTATACATTTGAATATTGTTTATATTTTCAGCCCTCGAGGCAAAATTAACACCCATCAGACCACTTAAAGAGGGGTGGGCAAAAAGTGGCAACGTATCACATGAGGTCAACAAAGAGTTCTTTTTTGAGGCAGGTCGAAACAACCCGAAAACCAAGTAGAACGAAAATGTTCGTTATATTAGGTTTAACATATATTTGTGAGCGAAGTTTTTCATGTATGAAGAACAGCGGGATTAAATATAGGGAAATTATATATAAAATATAGAATTTCTATATATAGCTATGCAAATATACAGAATTTTAACAAGCAATTTCACTCTTGTTTTCGAAAAAGCTTTTAGAAAAGTTCGGTAAGGGCTATAATTGTTTCATTAAACTGATTCTAAAATTAAACGTGCTAGCAGATACAGATGATGTGAAATTAGTACAACATATAAATAAAATTTTAATAATCTATCTATCTCTCTCTCTATATATAAAATGTGTATACATGAAATTGCATCCCTTCAACTGATTCCTAAGAAAATTGTCATTTACATGTATTTTTTTTCTGGAGAAGGTTTTTGTGCTATTTTATTTGTTGCAACTTCCCACCAGGTGGTTGCGCTACAGCAAATCAACTTCGGCACCGTTCAATCAATCGCCAAGTTGCTAAAATGGTCGCCAAAATTGATGCCTACTTGGCTCTATTACCAACATTTCACTATGTTTCTATTGAATCGTCATTATAATATATGGAACGGCGTTTTGCTACCAAATATTACAATTTTAGCATAAAATAAATACAACAGACAGTAATATTAACGTATTACACATCCAGACATAAACTATTTACACTTTTTTCAGCGTTCATTACACAAAATGTGTTAACCGTCTTTTGCTGAGCAGAGATTAGCTTAGGAAGGTGTTTTCAAAAATTGTCCCACAAGAGAGTTACGGGGAGTTATAAATAAAAAAAGAGCTTTTTATCATCTATTAGATCTAAAAAAAAAATTTAACAAATATGTTTTTTTGTTCAGCTGAAATATGCAGAAAGCTTCTTTTTTTGTTTAATTTGTAATTCACACAATAATAACTCATTACAAACTTCTTTACCTTCAATCTGAATTATTTAATTTTTCAATTCACGGACGGGTATACCAGATAGTAATTTATATTTATCGATTATATTACGCTACAATTTTTTACCTTTTTTAAGAGGCATAGTGACTTAATGAATGCAACCATTTTTAAAAAAAGTGGCCTTTTATTATCCTCCACTTTCCCAATGGGACTCTCAAACTAAAATAATTGTCCATCCCTTTTCTAAAATATATCATGTGAGGTCGCCCCCGGTGATCTCTTTGATTATCAGCGTGAGCTAGAAGAGTAGGATTAATGGAAGATCTAGAAGCAGACATAATCTCAATATGACTTTATTAAGATTTTTAACTTAATCGTCTAACAAATTAGATTATAATAATATATGTGAGAGAATCTCTACGGTGGCTATATATATATAAACACCCAATATAAATATAATACCCAAATTACTTAACCCGGACCACTATCAATAACTGACTCGCCAAAACTCAATTCCAATACTATCACAGATCCTAATATTAAATATTTAGTCCTACCTTGATGTTGTCTGAAGTAGCGATCAGAATAATCCTAGATGAAGTTGCGTATTTACTCAAGTGCAATTGTATGCACTTTGACTTAAGAGATATCTTTCACGTATAATTTCTATTTTCTGTCAGTTAACGTTTTCCAAAACCTCTTCACGCTTGAACCACGGATTATCTTTACATTCCTCCGATTGCCACACCACTTCCTCTAACTTCTGATATTTAAAAGCTTTCTAATTTGCATCTTTCTTTCAAGCTTCACTTCTTGGATTTGGTTTGGAAAAGAGTTGCCATTAATTCTGGCCCCAAAGAACCCAAAGGACATGTTAATGAAAAGACGCGTGAGCCCGTCACAATCAGTTTTTAATGAAACGATCATTTTATCGTTGGAATGTATAGTAAGATTTGGATTTATAAGCAAGTAGTTATTAACATTGCGCTGAACATTAACAAGAGGACCTTTAGCGAAGGAACTCGTAATTTCTAACCATGGTCAAGATAGAAGAATGACACCGGAGCTGGCATTCCCTTCCTCCGATCCACAATACGAAGCTAACGGGAGAATTTTGAGCACCGTCCGATTTATCCAGCATCAACCCCTTTACAAAGTGGATCTTCAATGGCACTAGGGCTCGAACACATGATCCGACAGCCGTAAGTTTGTGACCATGCTCACTTGGCAAGGCTACTTGGATTTATGAAGATAATAGTAAAAAATTCAGAGTTAGTAGTTACTCAGACTTTTTACAAGTAAAGAAAAACACACACCATTTATTAAGGTAAGTTAACTCAACTACTCAGAAGTAAAGCCTCAACATGAGATTAATAGATTAATTTATTAGGATAATATAAGAATAATATTATATAATGTAATTTTAATATTTTAACTATTTGGTTGCTTAGAATGAAATGTTTGTTCTAAAAGGAGAAACAGTCCCGTAAATCCTTCAGTTCGAATCACAGTTTTCAAACAATTTGTGAAATTTACATTCACTCATTGGGATGTATCAATGCATATGTTCATCATGGAGAAATTTTGTTTAGAGTATGGAATATGAAGTAATTGATTATTGATAAGAGTGCAGAAATCTATTCTTCTGCAATTCACTACAAAAAAAAGGCATGAACAAAATCTGTTAGCCCGAATAGGGATTCCCTTTCCTTCCAGTCGTCCAACTAGTGCACTTCAGACAGTCCAGATCACCCTGTCCATGACTCTGATCGCGCATGATCTACCAGCTTGTCGCCGAAGTGGTGCACTACGTACTATAAGGCACTATAAGACATTCCCAATTAATCATGATTAGCGCTTCAACAGGTATCGGCATACGCGTTAATCTCACCTTTCGTCACAACAAGAAATGACACTCACAACGTCAACAGACAAAACGTTCCAACACAAAACCAACTGGGAATGTAAGAAAATTATAGTAATGGCTGAAAAATAAACTTTTTTATTTATCGCTCAAAAAGTACATCATCAACACAATCGACTTTCTTCTCTGGAAAGGGGATATGCAGCGACTCTTTCTCCCATAAATCGAAACAAAGAACAATAATGAAAACGCCTAACGACTGGACCGAATACAGATTTCGTATTGTCCCCGGCGTCTAATACGTGCAAGTTCCTGCTGTAGATCGGAATCTGGCTCAGAAATCTGTTGCATTAGGCCCTAGTTATAAATTTTGCCTTCTCCTGGTAATCTATATTGGTGACTCCACAACAGTCCGAAACCACAATCACATAGTGTTATTTTCCTGCAGACTTTCGTACATTACCCTTCCCCCTTCTCAATTAGAGAAATGAATCATTTGTTCATTTCTTACTTCCTTGAACCAAAATATTGAAAATTCATGCATAGTTACCAAGTGACCAAAAGAGAGAGAGAGAGAGAGAGAGAGAGTGAGAATTATATTAACGTCCTGCTATAGAGCAACATGTGGGCTATAGATGAAAAATCTCGAAATTTCGAACCATGGTTAAAGGACTAGGACGGCACCTGAGACAGCAACCCTTTCTCCGAGCTTCCACAACGAGTTCAACGCAAGTACTTTATACATCGATAGATTTAACGTGCGTCAATCTCTCTAGACAGCGGGTTTCAAGTGAATCTAGGGCTTGAAATCATGATGGCTAAGAGTTCGTGATAATAAACCTTTAAGACCTAAATTAGTTTTATCTTCAAATATTAAATTCTTCTGGTAATTAACACTATATGGACCCCAATAACATTTGGAAAAAATAATAAAGAAATTT
The DNA here is from genome assembly GCA_019973935.1 of Trichonephila clavipes. Lineage (NCBI taxonomy): Eukaryota > Metazoa > Arthropoda > Arachnida > Araneae > Nephilidae > Trichonephila > Trichonephila clavipes. The sequence continues at coordinate 59,723 of BMAU01006444.1, read as the reverse complement.
CCGGAGGAGAGGCAGATGACGCTTCAACTATCTCTAAACTAAATTTTAAGCGACTCATTTTGATTTTTGAAGGAATTTTATTTGATAGTGCATCTATTTTGCACAGAAACCAAGAATTTTCAACAGCTAAATCAATGTAATGAATGTGTTCAAGAGACTTTTTTGGTAAAGAATGATCCAAAATTGTCCCCCATTTCAAATATTCCCATGTGTTTCTTCATCGCTCTCATCTGAATCTAAATCTCCTTCCAGTATACGCTATTCATATGTTTTGTTCACAGTACTGTCATCATCCGAGATATCACTAAGTTCTGATCTAAGTTCAATTTGATTTATTCATCACACACACACACAATTGAAAAAATTCTCTCTTCTGTGATAATTCTTCTCCTTTTAGACACCTGAAAAAAATTTTGGTTAAAAATTAACACAACATTCCATGAAAAATAGTAAAATGTGTATCAGGGAATTTTATTATTTAAATATCTATCTATATATATAAGACGCATTTGTTGTCTGTTTGTCTATTCCCTCATAACTCAAGATCCAGCCAACCAAATAACGAGAAATTTAGTACACGTGCACAAAATTACACGAGGAAGGTTCTTAAATAGGTTAGGCGCTCATAATTCTTTCCGAATTTTTTAAAATTTAATTTTTAAGGGATTTTCCAGTGTTATGACGTCATATCATGTCACGTTTCTCACTAAGTGGACAATTTATACTTTACATGCAGTTTTTCAAGATTATTACATATTTTTACTGTAGCTATGTTAATCGGTTGGAATATTTATTGAATTTTTCTATTCTTTGATATTTAATTAGGATTATATTTCGAATAAATCATTTTTTTAAGGATTTTTCTTTTAACAACTAAAATTTTATTTTGTTGTTTTGGCAACATTTAGGTATTATCGCGGGATGTTTATGTGTGTGATTTTGCTTAAAAATTACAACTTACAATTTTAGTATTTTTTCAGAGAATTTATTTATTTCTTTAGAATGCGAAGGTTATAATTTTGACAAACTAAAACTTCTTATTGATAATGGTATTTCAGTTCTTATTACTGGGATTAACATAAGTATAGTATTTCCGTTTTCGTTATCTGTTTTAGATAGTATGAAATTAATAATATTTTGCAATTTTATGTATCTTTAATTTAACCTCTAAGGGTATACTATTGGCTTCAGTGTATAAAATTGACTTGCAGAAAATCAAACTTGGGTAATTATACTGCCCAAGAGAAAGCAGTGTTGGTAGTAATTACATATCAAACTGGAATAGGCATCAGAGAATGAGCAAAACAGACAAATGGCTTAAATACCTGTTGAGGAAGCAGGTAGTTGTAAGATAAATTATTTTTGGTACTTACGTACTATCCTAACAATCGCCAACGTTCAAAATAGCTTGCGAAGTTGGAACCCCAATTTCGCATGTCATATATATGCTGAATTGTGAGTCATGTGCTTCGTTTCATATAATGTCGCAAATAGGTTGCGTTTATATGTAAGTACCTTATTTTTTCAAATTATGCTTTTGCATTTATAGAGTTAGTTCAATTCTTCTTATGTCAGTTAATGTTAGTATTGTACTTCATATTTCAATTTATTTTTATTATCGGGATATATATACTTTGGATAATTCTTTTAATTAGTATTTACGTATTGCACAATCGCCACCGTTCAAGACAACTCGCCACTTTGGCAATCCCAACTTTGTATGCGTTGAATTGGCAATCATGTGCTTCATTTTGTATAATGTAACCGATAGGTTGTGATAATACATAAGTACCTTTAATTCCGTACATTACTATAACATTAGACGGGGCCGCAACGTACCAATTTGGCGTGATTTCTAAACCATGCCAAAAATGAGTATGTTGAGGAAGCAGGTAGTCGAAAGATAAATTATTTTTGAAACTTATGTACAATCCTAACAATCTCCAACGTTCAAAATAACTTGCCAAATTGGCAACCCCGATTTCGCATGTCATATATATGCTGAATTGTGAGTCATGTGCTTCGTTTCATATAATGTCGCCAATAGGTTGTGGTTATATGTAAGTACCTTATTTTTTCAAATTATACTTTTGCATTGATAGAGTTAATTCAGTTTTTTTTATTTGTCAGTTAATGTTAGTATTGTACTTCATTTTTCAATTTATTTTTATGCTCTGTATATATATACTTTGGATAATTTTTTTATTTAGTACTTACGTATTATTGCACAATCGCCAACGTTCAAGACAACTTGCCACTTTGGCAATCCCAACTTTGTATGCGTTGAATAGGCAATCGTGTGCTTCATTTTGTATAATGTCACTAATAGGTTGAGATACTACATAAGTACCTTTAATTCTGTACATTACTATAAGATTAGACTGGCCACAACACCAATTTGGCATGATTTCAAAATCCTGCCAAAAATGAATAGCCTACTAATATGAAATTAATATTATGAGTATTATCTCAGCCTGTTTTATCTTTCCTCCACTAATCCTTAATTAATTTAATATATAATTTTTGTTTTTTTATATTTTAGTACTTACATTTATTTTTGGCAATTATGTACTGTAAATATTTTTTTTTACACATTTCGATGCCTTTGGCGAAATTAATCAGTGGTATTTTCCTTAAATATTTTTTTCATCTGTTTTTGAAAATTTTTAAAATTTTGTTTGATGTGTGTCTGAAAGGCAAATAGCAAAATAAATATTTTACAGCATATATATTGTGTTTGTACGAAAATGTTTATACTGATTTAATTAAAATATTGAGCCTTCTTTTATTTTTGATATCTTTTTAAGATTTAATTTTATGTTATAACTAGCTATACCCAGCTAAATGTTGCTGTGGCTCAGTCAGCTTTAAAAGACTGGTACACCATAAAATATGCCATTAAGCTTACAAAAGTAATAATACACATGAATTCAAGCAAATCTATATCTATATATACATATAAGACGCATTTGTTGTCTGTTTCCTTATAACTCAAGATCCAGACAACCAAATAACGTGAAATTTGGTACACATTCACAAAATTACATGGGGAAGGTTCTTAAACAGGTTTCGTTCCATCCCAATTTCACTCTGGCCTCCTCCAGCTAAAAAGAGTGCTCCATGTGCATGTTCTGAGCCATGGGTTCATTATAGAGAAAACTTTACTAAACAAAAGCGGTAAGTAATTTGCAATACTGCTTTGTTATATTTAGTTTACTGCAAGCAAATACTGCAACAAATATCACTTTACTTACTACATTCCATTCCTTCATTCATAGGAAGACATTGCCATTTTTTGCTACAGTCATGCCTATGAGAAAAAGGGGGAGAGTATAGACTTGCAGGCACCAGGCGTTTCTCATGGGCAGTTGTATGTGGCCTGCTGTAGAGTGGGCAGAGAGGAAAATCATTTTGTACACACTCCAAATGGAACTGCCAAAAATGTTGGCTATCACATTGCTTTAAGATAAATGTACCCTTTTATTGCATGCAAGTAAACAGTTTTGTGAGCTTCTACAGAAAACCTTATTTTAAACCCGGGCAAAGCCGTGTACTTGCAACTAGTATATATATATTAAACCACATCTTACAAACCGATTCCGGAAAACCCAGATTTTTTATGGGGGGGAGGGGAGTGGAAAGAGATATGAATGTAGATATCAGTGGAGAGGATAAAAATGGCATACTCCTCAACAAATGTATGAAAAAGAAAATGAATTGCAAGAGATAGATAGAAAGAAAAAAAGGGACTCATCCATTGCGACGCCCAAGAAAATTTGGTATTAATTACATAACTATATATTTAATTTTTATGTAGGGGTTTCATCAAAATTATAGAAACAGAAAAGAAAATTCGCATGGTAAGTACTTACCTTTACAGTTGCAGTTACTCAAATAACGCCCAACCCGCACGATTGTGCGGGTAACGAAACCTCGAGTCCTACAAGCCACATTAATAGAGTATAGTTAATATTTTTTCTATTTTACAATTATTTAAACATCAATACAAAAATTTGTATTCAAGCCAAAACAAATATACTGGTAATTACCTTTTTACGACAGATAGAAAGAAGACGTGTTTTCGTTGTGTTTGAAAACAAAGCTATTTTTGCCAACTGAAAGTAAAACAGGGAACCCGACCATCGTCTGTTGATAAAAAGTATCACTTTACACTTTCTGCAAACCGGCAGAATCGTTAGTTTTGCGATTTTCTTACATACGACTATTCCAGAAGCAAAAACGTGTAGAATATCCAACCCGCACGGGGTTGGGTCTTAAAGGGGTTACCAATAGGCTACCGTTTCCACTTTAATTTATCTAGGCAAATGATTTTCTAACTCCAGAATTAAATTTCAATTAGTAATCCCCCTAAAAATATGTGATATTTCTTTCATGAGATGCGTTAAATGCATCAAATTTATGTTGTTTTCGAATTTAGATACTTCGTCATTCAAGCACGCTCTGAAACACTTCAAGAAATAGAAAAGAGTGCTTATAAAAATGAAACAATCGTGAAAAACCTCATACATGTGTTTTACTAAATTTCAACACCATGAGCATAAATACACATCCAATAACAAAACAGCCTCGAAATGCTTTTCAAAATCCTGAATGCATGCTGCTCCTCTACAGCCTTTAATGTGTACAGTATAAAATACCAGACAAAGATACAGCCGGCCATGTTTGAACACGTTTTTGCATTGATATTTGCTCTTTTTTACTTGTTTTGGTACACTTAGTAAAAAAAGTTCAGCATTTTTCAAGCCGTTGTTTTGTTTTAACCCGGTTTAATACCAATTAATTCAATAAAAAACTGTATTTTTGTGATTTATGAAGGAATTATAACTACCTGCATTTTTTATCAGTTCAAAACTGTAATATTTGTTTATTTTCCTCCCAAGCTTCTTTCTAATAGGAGTTTTTGTGAACCTTCGAGGAATTTCTGTAAAAGAAAAACTTAAAAAAAGAAATTAATAGTTATAATTTTTTAGCTTATTTTACTTTATAAAAAGTTAATAGGTAAATATCCAATTAATGTGAAAAATGCTTACATTTTTCTTCTTTCATTATCATGAAGTAAAGATAAATAAAATAATCGAAGAGTAAAAATTAAGTACTGTGAATTTTTCTTTGCGCGTGCAAATGTCAATAAGTATTAAAAAATATGAGCTCCTAGAGCTAAAGGCTGTTTAAAATATGTTTGAAAAAAGAGCTCGAACTTGATTATAATCTACAGCTTTAAAAGTAAACAAAAACAAAAAACATCGCTCTTGATGTTTTTTTTATGTTAACCTTTGAGTTTTTTTTTGTCCTAGATTATTTTAAAAATTCTGTAACCGAAATCTTTTTATTTATTGAGTATACTGAAATTTTGATTTATTTTATAAGATTGTGAAGCTTCCATATTTTAACAAGGATTATATATTTCTTTTTTCCATAGTATAATACAAAAAAAAAGAAAAAAAACTAGTTCCTGAAAAAAAAGCTTCACACAAAATCATAACACGAAGTTTAAGAAATCTAGATAAAAACTTAAAATATGCAATAAGTGTTTCCGAGTTTTCAAAAATAATTCTCATTTTTTTTACTCCTAAAAATAATATAAAATTCTAAGGTAGCATAGATAAAATTTATTTTGCGGTAGGCTTTTTTAAAATTTAAAATTCTTTTAATTTTCATTGAAAATGTTATAATTTTGTCTTCTGAACATTTTTTTTCACCTTATATGAGGGTCGTCCAAATGAAAGAGGCACTGCAGTTGGTTTGATAAATGGTTTAGTGATATTAATATAATTTAGTATACAAAGGGAAAAATTATACAAACGTAACAGATAGGTTAGACAGAATCACTTTGTGGCCCCCAACAAGTGTCCCAGTGGTCCTTGAAATAATGGATTCCCTCTGTTGAGAAGCTCGGGAAATCCATTTTCAACAGCAGATTTGATCCCATTATCGTCAAAAAATCGCCATCCCTTCATACGTTTCTTGAAACCAAAGATATGACACATGGTATGAGGTCTGGGCTGTAAGGGGGGTGTTCAAAAACCTCCAAAATGAAATATCAGATCAATGTTTGGCACGTCACAGCCACGTGAGGACGAGACTTATCTTTCATGGTGATAGCAACGCGTGACAGCATTCCACGTAGAAGGTTGTTAATATTCTTTCTCAGTTCATACTATGTGGTATAGTACGCAGCAGCATTGTCAGTGTTCCCGTAGGTATCCTGTCCAACAGTAGTGGGTATTTGACGTCCAAGAAGCACGTTAACATGACTTTACCAACTGTAGTTGACGATCGAGTCTTTTTTGGCGATGAGAATGAAGGTCTCGCCATTCCAAGTTCAAGTAAGAATATAATGGCTCCATGTTTCATCAGCGGCAATGTTCCTTGAAAGGAATTGGTTTCCTACTTTGAGGTATCACTCAAGGCAGGGGTACTCAACCTTATTTTCTGCCGGGCCGCATACATATATCAGCTAGTTCACGCGGGCCGCATACATGTGTTAGTTATTTCGCGCGGGCTGCAACATGAGGTTAAATGTAAGAAGGAGGGGGGGGGAGAAATGCTTTCAGACCAAGATAACATTGGAAATTTCAAATGTGGAAAATTGATCAAAGTATTATATAACTCCTGTTTTGCTTTTTTTTAATTATTACTTTTTATATTTTTTTATTTTTGTCACAATAACACTAAATTAGAAGCCTTTAAGAAAAACTTTTTCACAATTTCTGCATCAGTAAACGGTTTCATATGATTACGAATAATGTAACAAACTTCATAGGATGTCTTTGTTACCGCTGTGATATTACCACTGACAAAACTCTTTGTTGATGTTGCAAAGATTATTCAAGAGAAAGCCTATTTATCACATCTTGAAAGATATATTCGAGGAGAATTATCATTGAATGATTCATGTTTATTGGTAATTTTTAAATACAGCACTTTTGTGACAAATAAAACAATTACTCAGCCATGTTTGTTTTTCACTACAAAATAGTCAACCTCCCAATCGTCTTGAAACGATCTATTTCCTTCGAATACTTTTATCCTGCAAGGTATGAAATATAGTTAAAAATTAGTTCCACCATAAAATGGTCATTAATCCACTGTTGTCTGTTATCACTAACTGTAACCCTTCCAAATAGAAAACATGGCCACGGTAGCCAAGTGGTATGGGCATCGGATTCTTTGTCAAAGCCCAGTACCACTGAAGACCCGCCGTGTAGGGCAGCGATGCAATCTAAATCTAACAGAAAAGTCCTCCCGTTGTGTGGTGTGGTAAGGAGAGGGGGTGCCAGCTCAGGTGTCGTCCACGTCACTTGACCATGGTTCAAAAAAAAAGCCCTCGTGCAAACAGTGTGACGTTAATCTTCATCTGAAAACGAATAACAATTCGTAACTGACAAACATAAAAAGAAATTGATATATCTGATTTCTTGACAAAGAAATTCCAAAAATTTTTGCACAATGTACTTAAATAAATACATTTCTCAGAGCAGTGGGTCATGACCGGTCCACTGAAAGGAACTCGGTGGGCCACAGGTTGAGTACCACCGACTTAAGGTGTTGCATGGAAAAAGAAATGTCTTGAATTTTCTGCTCTTTCTGTCTATTGTTTCGACACACATTGGACGTAAACGTTTCGGTATTGTAACCTTTCTTGCAATGTAGTGTATACATCATTCGCTCGAAGACATTCCCTCCACTATTTATCGAGTGGTGATCCGTTGATTAGTTTTCACGAGATTGTCTACATCTGTAACTGCTTCTTTAGGAATAACCCATTCGCTTGACCAGGCCGTGACTTGTCGTGAGATATTTCTTCTTCCACGAAGAAAATACTTACACTTTCGGAATATCGATCTATAAATCAAACATACCATGCCCTACAGAATTGGAATTGTATGATGCATTTCATTATCGCTCAAATTTTAAGTTGTTAAAATTTGTACGAGAGCACATTGACATCGTTTCGAAGCATCCATAATACAAAAAATGCCTTTTAATGTGCTCTCATGGCATCACACATGCATATGATAGGTGATGGGTAAATGTGTGTGTGAGTCTCACTTTTCTCCTTTGTACATATAAATTTATATGCAATAATCACTCATTTGAATATTTGTCGAGATATTTTATTTCATTTATGAGAATTTTGAGCTCTAAAAAAATTGGCACATTTCGAAATAAGATGATGCAATTTCGCATTTCCAATTATTATGGTCAGCATATTACATGTAAAAAAATAGTCAGTTTATAAACGTATGGAAAATCACACATTATTTCTTCTGGTTATTACACGAATTACATTAAGTACATAAAAAATAATTAGCATATTGTAGCTCAAAACACACAAAATTGAGAAATTAAATCATACGTTAAACTTTTTATTTTCGTCAAATTGTGGAATTTAATTTTTAGAAGAAGCAGAGAGTTTTTTAATGAGAAATCACGTTACTGACAAAATAACTCCTCATTTGAATTTTAGACTTTCTTACACCGTTTATAAAAGGCTAAGTTAAAAATAAAGGAATTCTCCAAACCTCAGAGCTTTTTAACACAAGACGTGGTTAAATATGGCGACGTTTCTAGCACTGCATTTGCTGCAAAGAATATAACTTCGTTCATACGATACTGAATGCTGTTTTACAACCTCTTGGTTTTTCTTTCTCGCTCACGTTCCATCGTAGCTGCTATCTTCGGATGAATCAGAATATGGTTCCGGCAACCATTTCGGGAACGCAATTCTACAGAAAGGACTTCTGCATTATAGAGTGCTTTAAGATAAGATCAGTTACTTTTCTGATGTATTCGTATATAATCCCGAGAACTGCTTTCTTTTGCCTTCTCCTCAATTTGGGTTTATATTTATGCAGCATTCGTTTAAAAGAGTTTTAATAAATATTATATAAAAACGAATAGTTAAATAATCATGCTATATAAATGCAAAATTAACTCAGTTTATTTTAGGAAGTTTAAAGTAAAGAAGTTTATATGCAATCGTACAATCTCGATCCTACTGAAGCTATACTTATGTATTATCACAACCGCATGTTGGTGGCATTGAAAAAACACAGCCCGATTACTAACTTTGGAATACGGAGCCAGTAGTCAACAATAATATGGGGAAAATAATCAGTAACTATAGATATATAATAATAAATACAAGGAAAATAATTACTAATATATATTATTAAATCTTATGTTGCTATGTTTTTATTATTATTAATTTAACAACTTTGAAAAGTACGACATCGTTCCGAACAACACCCTTAGAATTATAAAATGTGGAGCCAAATCATTTCCAATTACAGCAATGCCACTTCAGACCAACTCAAAGCCTCTTTATAGTCGTAGAGACAAAACTCTCAAATTTTGGGAGAAAGAGCCAGAAGAGGGGATTAGAGGTACTAGATCGAAAACAGATGTGCCACACAGAGATTCCTTTTTCATATGAGGAACTTCTTATGAAGAAATAAAACTACTGCTACTGATGACTCTCCGTGCTCCTATACAATACTACGGTACAGTCACACCTACACTTCCATCTCGGGTGGACATCTCTTTGATTATCAGCGTGAGCTAGAGGTGTAGGATTAACGAATGAACTAGGCGCGTACGTTATCTTAATATAGCTTTATTAAGATATTAAACTTAAGCTTTTAACGAATGAGATTATAATAATATATGTGAGAGAATCTACGATGGCAAAGCACACAATTTATATAATAGCGAATTAACCTAACTCGGATCACTATCAATAACTGACTCACCTAAACACGATTCCAATACTATTATATATCCTAATATTGTATAGTCAATCCTACCTTGCCATTGCTTAAGTAACGATCATTACTATCCTACATGAGTTCTTGCAATAGCTCGAGTGCAATGGTATGCACCTTGACTTAATGGATCTCTATCACGTGTAACTTCTATTCTTCGCCACGTCGCGTTATCCAAAACTTCTTCATGTTTGGACCACGGATTATGTTTTCATTCCTCAAATTGCCTTCCCGCTTACTCTAAGTTCCGATTTTTAAAAGCTTCCTAATGTGCATCTTTCCTTCACGCTTCACTTCTTGTATTTGTTTGGAAAAGAGTTGCCATTAATTCTGGCCCCAAAGAACCCAAAGGACATGTTAAAGAAAAGACACTTGAGCACCTTGACACAAACTGACTGACCTAAATCACTTGACATAAAAAAAGGTTGAGGCCATTCCTGAAGAGCCATAATCCTGCACTTTGGAAACCATCGGACAAAGATATCCCGCAAATGAGTGGCTCAATACCTATACTGACGATTTAAACCTACCAGAAATAACCGAGTCGGCGTGAGATGGTTCTACTGGTTGTTTGAAAACTTATTGTGGTCGTGGGAAAAAACGCCAACAATTACGATAGTCAGGTTTCTGTTGTGAATGAAGGTACAACACAATTATTAGCTGTTGGCCTAGCTCCCGCAAAAGTTGTCTTCTGCATCGACTTATAAGCTGAAATTTCAGCATGAAGCAGTAACACATCAACTGACTGCCTTGACACAATTCGGTGCCGAACTAAAATTGTGGAGCTCATTTCATATGGCTGGACTGTGACCTTACAGTGTGTCCCAAGTCATATTTGAATCCCCGGCAATGGGAGAACCGAACAGACGCTAAGCAGGGTGCCGAGTCGTCTCAACCGGAAGTTCTCTTGACCATAAGAAGAGCAAAGAGCATTATATACACAGATGTTGACAAATGTACTGCCACGACCCAAAAAACCAAGAGCCTTGGAAAGCTATGGGAAACCTTGACCAGTGTGGTCTAATCACAGCATTGTGCCTATGTTCGTATATCAGTTGAGTCCGTCACATCAAAGTAATTAAGTCTAAAACCAAGCTTCTTCAGTTTATCCCTTTATTTAGTATGCATTAGACGACCTTATTTCCTTAATTATCTGAAGTCCAAAAATAATGACTACACTTTCAAGTTTTAATTACAAATGAACTAATAAAGGTATTCACGTAAGCATTTTTGTGTTACATAAAAAAACACTAATTATTTTTACAATGTTTTACTTCACGATCACTATCTACGCACCATTAGTCGCAATGTGATTCTTCAAGTCTACACGAGTATCACCAGTTCAGCTTCTGCTAGGGTGACCAAATTTTGTTTTTGGTCTCACCTTTCTGTGATATTGTTATAAACCACACACACAGTAATAGCCAGCACGCCAGAACGATCGTTTTGGCTTTACGGTTAAGATACTCGTTTTCGGAACAGAAGGTGCTCAGATCGAATCCTCCTTCAATAATATAAATGTGTATCAGTTATTCTCTATATCTTAAAAAATATTCCTAATTCGGGTCCTATTCTTTAACATTTAATGAAGGCAGCCTTAACCGTTATCATTTCTTTTTTAAGAAGCATTTTTTTTCATTTTCTCATAGCATAGATCTACAAATCAATATTTAAAATTACAAATGTAATTTTTATTTATTTTAAAGAGATTAAATACACAGACGGAGAGAAAAAAAGTCCCAACACCTAGAAAAAATTATTGTAGAGTAATGAAATTCGGACAATACAATTGTCTAGTTAACATGTTTAATTGATTAAATTTTAATCACATGTTAATTTAAACTCAAGAAAATGCCTTTCAAATGTGAAAAGTTGCTATATTAACAACTGGTGTTGCCTCCAGAATTTTGAATGCAAGCCTCTAAGCGTACATGCCTTGTGTCATACAGGTGCCGAAGGGCACTTTGTGGTATAGTGTTTCATGCTTGTCGTGTCAATACTGGGACGGTCAGTGCCGGCTGTAGATTATACTAGAGTTGTCGTTCAACCTATAGTACTGCCCTTCATGCACAGCATTTATGGGGGATTTCTCCAACAGAACAAAGTCCTCACTTTGCTGTTGCAATTCAAATGATATCCCATACGGACTCAATTGGAGACATATTTGATGATCTCGCACACCAATGTAACATTCAACACTCTGTAGTGCATTTTGAATTGCAACGGCGAAGAGAGGGAATTGTTCTGTTGGAGAAATCCCCCATGAATGCTGTGCATGAAGGGCAGTACTATAGGTTGAATTTCCAAATCGACATACAAATTCGCAGTTAGTGTGTTTCTGACAACCGTGTGAGTGGTCCTTTCGTCATAGGAAATTGCTCCCCAGATCATGACTCAGATGTAGGTTCATGTGCCTATACCGCAAACAGTTTGGTTGCCGGTGTTTCCCTGGTCTTCTTCTAACTAACACACGTCCATCACTGGCACCAAGGCAGAACCAGCTTTCATCATAAAACACAGCAAATCTCCACTAGGTTCTCCAATGAGATCTGGCTTGACACCATTAGCATCACAAAAGGCAATGACTGAGGGTCAGTGGAATACATGCTACAGGGTGCCTGACTCGGAGATGTCCTTGAAGTAACCGATTTCTAGCAGTTCATGATGTCACTGCGGTAATTTCGGCAGCCGACGCAGTACGATTCTCCACAGTCGTGCGTCGAATATGGCGGCCTTCCTCCTCAGTTGTATCACGTGGCCAACCAGAACCCGGTCATCTTGAGGCAGTATCATCCCTTGATCACTACCCTCAACAATAATGTGCATTAGATACATTCCAGTCAAGTCAATCTACAATATCGCACATCCTCGTCCCTATTACATCATCTCGTTCAAACTCGCTGATCTGTTGATAGTTGCTTCTTCGTCTTCATACAGGTATTCTTGGAGAACATCAACTCAAGAACTCAGAAACTTTACAGCATACATTTAAAGGAACCCTGATTTGCAAGTTCTAAGTGAGCTATTGGTATTGGGATTTTGTTTTATGTCAGTGTACTACTTACTTCGCTCGCTCCCCAATATGAGCCCATTTTGATGAGCAAGCTTTTCGGAATGTCCCTGGATCATGCTGATCTATTACACCAGTCGGAAAGTGTATGGCAAGCGACCCAATGAGAACATCCGCTTTCCCTAAAAATTAATTTCTAGCAAGATAATAGCTTCCATTAGAGCTCAAAGAGAGCCAGAGCATTACTGGTTTTATTTTCTTGTTGTTGTAGTTGTGTATTGTATAAATAAAACTTTAAATTCCTATGATACCTAACAGTTACATTTAAGGGAATAAATCACAGAACATTTGGTCGGATAACTCATTTTTATGTTACAGATTATATGCCACTATCTTAAGTAATTAAGATTCGTTTTGAATAAATAATTTTAACAACGTTCATGTGAAGTTCAAGTAATTACAAAGGGATTTCTTTTTTAACTACTGAAATTTTAATGAATCCACTTAAATACAGTCAAATGAAAATAAAATTTTATCACGTCATAAAATCATTTAAGAGAATATTTATTTCTATGAAAGAAGTATGCGGAAATTCAAATTTCTAATTAGTTCTCTGCGAGTAGATTTTTCAGTTACTTCAAATAAACGTGAATTAATTTTATGACCACTTTGAAAAGTATTTCAGTAAAAATAAATTCTTTTATTAATAAGAGATGTCTATAGTTATGTGAAAGTTAATTCAAGGAACGTAAAAATTAATTTAAAAAAATAACTCAGCTTTGAACTTCTTTCCTTTCTTCATGTAATTAGAACTGATGTTCTATGGACATTTTAAGAAAAAAAGGGAACGTATTGAAAAAAATAAAAATAAGAGAAAATGTATGCAAAAAAGTAATTTGTTAGGCCATTTTCAAATTTTTATAATATAAAAAGAGAATTTAAGATAAAAATTTTATATTTTCAACTTAATTTTTTCCTTCATTTGAAAATAGTGTGGTCTTAACAATTTGCTGAGCAATACTAGCTTTTTGTATTTGTATATTTTATGCATTTTAAAATAGAGTGTTATGACATTATTGCTCTACTATGTGACTACCTTCGGAGCATTATTTTTTGAAATACATAAATTTTCAACTAAATAAACACTTTTCTTAATTTGAAATGGGGCATAATTCAAGTATAATTTCCAGGAATTCAAGTATAATTTCCACAAAATTAAAAATAATTATGGATATATTGGGAATTTTGTGTGAACTTTTACTGAAAAATTGCAGTTATGGTAAACCTTGTTTTGAAAGTGCTAAGTAATATATTCAAATAATATATATACAGTACATAAATAACATCCTTATCTATATTTAGAGCTATAAGATATGTAATACTTTTAAAGCAAAAGTGCCATTTTGCTGTCGTTGCAAAAGTGTTGCTGGGCAAGATAAATTTTCCGATAAGACATTAATAGAATTGTATTGCTAGAGATATATATGAAAATGAATACATTGGTTAACTGTAATCGTTGTTATAAAAATATTGTTTCACTGAATATTTTAATCCAGATACAATTAATACAATACATTACAAGAAAACAAAATCGGATTCTTCATTAAGAAAAACTGCAATCAAATTGTGAGAAGGGCCCCTAGATGTATGGGAGGTAGGGAAGAAACACTCGACATGATCCAATTAATCTATTTATTCACTACACAAAGAACATACACAATTGCAACTAATAATAGTAAGAGAATATCTCAATGCTAACCATAAAAGTGGAACAACAACGGTAAAACGCCAATTATTAGGAGACTATCAAACTTGATTCTTACCTTAATAAAGGATCTATAACCTATCATCCGATTTATTCTAATATCAATTAAATCTTAGTGAACAATCGTCACTTTAAAGTTTCCTCCTAATAAGACTCAAATCACAATATAATTCTGATATTATACCTTCAGTAGCAATATCATCTGACTCGTTTATATCTTCTCTCCCACTCTCTCTTCAAGCTAGAAAACCTCAACTATATTTAGTAAGTTAATTTAAATATCACGATTATTTTCTTCCGAAGAGTTGGTTGTGAATAACACGAATTGGTACTACCCCAAAGATTTCCGAAGAATAATAATTGAAGCGTATATATCCGTCACAAAATGTTTCTTGTTGAATGCTAGTACAAAACAACACAACCTTATATAGCATTATTAGCCGCATTCTAGTTAGTCTTCTGATGAAGGTGTGATGTTTCTTATGCACCCTCATAAATATAAGTCGGTTCCTTGTGTACATAGAATTACAATTTTTTGAATGATGGAATTACATCGTACAAAATAGCAGGAATACAATATACGGATTTACAAAACTCATAAATAAACAAATATTTTCGCAAATAATCTTTTCATCTGGCATTATGCTAACAATATAATTATCCAGCTTTTCCGCTATACTTGAGAATCGATTCTCAAGAGGATTTTTGAGGTAGAGCAAAAAGAAATACCGCCAAAAAGATGAGATTTATAGAGGCTCCATCGATCCATCCAAATCAGCGTCTTACTTCTACCTATCACAAAAATGTTGTTTGTGTCTCTAAATTTTGTCAATATTAGCTGTACTTTGTAAATTAATACATGCAACACAAAAATATTTAAAATTCTTTATCTTCCTTAACACGCTAAGATTAACATGTATCCCCTCACAAAAAGGATTCGGCAATTTTCTTTTGGTCTGTCCGAATCAAGAACACGATCCTTGTTTTTGCCTAATGCCAATTATGGTCGCTAAAAACAAAGGCCGGATGACAAAAGTTCGTATTAGTTCGTATATCGTTTTCATCAAATCAGGAAAACATTGTCATGTTAATGCGCATGTAGATGTCGCAGGGAAATGACGAAATTAGGAGTTTCATCAAATCCTTAAGTGATATGATCAATCGACGGGGGATGTTAAAATAACGTCCCTTCAAGGTCATTTCCCTGAGGAAAGTAAGTGATTTTATCAAATCCCTGAACCGTTTCAGTGAAATGAACTAGCCAGGATTTACATTGGTAAAAGGCTGTCCAGGGGTGATGCACGTAGGGGGGTTGAGGCTTTGTACTTCCTAACCTTACAGGTAGTACTATCGATCCCCCAAATATCAACCCCATATCTTAAAAAAATGGCGACATAGGATTAACATAGGGATTGATATTTTAGTGTATAAGTAACCGAGAGAAAAGATATTACACATCGAAATAAACCAGTCTAATTTTCTAATTATTTGTTAATTAGTTTCGAATAAGTAATTTGTATTTCATTAAGTATTGTTGTATTACTTACCTCTACGTTTAATATTGCACCCTATTTGTGAAATAAACACTTTTAAACTCTTGAGAATATTATTTCATCATTTCACTGAAACAGATCAGTGATTTGTCCAAATCCCTTACTTACTTCCAAACTAGTAACTTCAAAAACAATAAATAAATAAATGAAACGTATAGAAATTGAAAGGGAAAAAACAACAATATTAGCGGACAATTAGCTAAAAAAAAAGGAAATTCAATCACACTTCCATCAAATTTTCAATACAACTTACTCCATTATATCCCTTAAATATATTACACACAAAAACTATCCTAATACTTCCCTTACTCTATATTTTATGTTTATTTAAACATGCCTTTGTGTTTATTCAACTATATAAAAACAAGACATAAACAAATAAATATTTTGAAAAAAAAATGGAATTAAGTGGTAGCAAACAGGAAACCAGAAAAGAAATATAAGAGTGGGGTTGAGAAACTCTGTCGATTTTCATATAGAAAGGGCAATTTTGAAAATTGGATGGAGAGTAATATGATAACGTATGGAAAGGCAAAAAAGAAAAGGGAAAAGAATACTCTCTGAAAGAAAACAAATTCTTTGATCGTCCGCCAAGTCAGTACTCCAGTTCGCTACTTGATTCTGATGTGGAGCAATATCATTTTATAAAAGACGGGGAGATTAAAAACAAGAATAAGCGTATATTCACCGAAAATGAAATTGAGCGACAAGGGCTTCCTGCTTCAAGGGTGGAGCACGGAGGGGAGGGAATATTTCTCGCAATCCCCTCCCCCCCCGAAGTGATGTGGAAAGCAATAAATCTTTCTTCTGACAAAACTCGTTTGTTTATTTTTTTTTCATTCCTTTCTGTTATTTTCATTTCGTTTCATTCTCCTTTATTAATTCTGGAAGTTGTTTCATTTGAAAATTCTTAGCGCTTGGGATGGAAAAGTTTTAGTTTCATTTGTCAAAATTTTTTAATACTATTTTGTTCCTTCGTTGGAGTAGTTCAATTTGAAACGCAAAATAAGACCCGCCTCTCCCCTTCCATCTTTTCGCATTGCATTTTGGGTGATAAACTATTTTCTAGGGGTTTTTAGAGATGAAGCATGTTTCAGAATTGAACTTTTTTTTTTAGAAAAAAGAAATGTGAATTGATTCAGTACACACACTATATCATATTTCAAAGAATATGTTTCATATTTTAGATCAACTTTTTAAATCGTTTTATTATTATTATTATTATTATTTAAAATTACATGTCATGAAATCTATAACGCTGTGTCTGGATATTTGGTAAAATATTTTTCATTTAATATCTTTTTACTCTCTAAATTTATAAAATCTTGTATAAAAATATAAAGAAAAAATTCCATTTTTACGAAACCTTGAGAAATCTGTAACCTTGGTGATGATGTAATTCAAACCTTTTAATATTGCATTTACATCAACATCACAATAGTCAATTCGTGTAAAAAGTAGTAAAATTTCAATATCGAATAAAAAAAATGAAAACTCCTAAAATACATTTTTATAACCCTTTTATCTATATGTCAATGATAATGTTGCATATTCTAGCTCAATGATTGTTTCCTTCGTGTTTTTATATATTCCTTATTTCTAATTATTTATTTTTTCATTTCGAATGTGTACTTAGTAGTCCAATATTAAAGGACGAAACGTGAAAACACAAGCACACAAATGCGCATGTGCACATATGAGTGTACATAAAGGAAAATCACATTCACTCACTCTCTCTCTCTCTCTCTCTCACACACACACACACATATATATATACTATATATATTGTTACGTAGATCCAAGGGTTCGAGGATTTTATGCAAGAACAATCACAAAGAAAAAATAATCAGTTCCTTAAGAGCGATGCGAATTTATTATCGAAAATCCAATCCCTTTCAATACAGGATTCATCGGCAATATTCACAGGGTAAATGTCCGAAGGTCTTCACACCCTCAGCAGCAATCAAACACAATAAACAGTGTTTAAAAATACACGCAAGTAATGATTATTCACAAGCACAGCCGAGCTAATCGCTAGCCAAAACGATCCTCACTACTCGCTGGCTCAATCAAGATTCTCCGCTGTACCGGCGAGCGTCCTTTTTATATGCGCGACAGAAACTTCTAGAAATATAACCGCTCGTGTCTTTGAACGTGACACTAGTGGAGAAGTGGAGAGATCTCTACTACTTTTTTTTTTCTAGAAGATTCCAGAGGGTTCCGAACTCGCCAACATGGCCGTCAATGACTCCAAAAGGTCGCCAAATCGACCGCCAACTTGGTCACCAAAAAGGATGCCAACTTGACTTTACCGCCAAGATTTCGCCAAGTTCTCATTGAATCGCCATTATAAGGTAAGGGGCGGCACTGCTTGTGAAAAGTACAATTTTAACATGAAATAAATATAACATAGAGTAATATAAATGCATTAAACACACTCAAATACAAATTATTTACACTTATTTCAATATTATTTACAATTATTTAGTAACACTACCTCCTCCTCAAAGACTGCACGTCGCGGGCAGTACAATCCCTGAGTAAGAGGAATCTATAATAATCATATATAAAGTAACAAATGTATTCCACAGCATATGCAATAGAAATAAATCGAAAGCACATGAAGTGATGTAAACATAAATTCCAATATTAAAATAAAACTAAGGAATTAGAAAAGAGAAATAATTTACATTATGTACAAAATAATTAATGACCATGGTCTGAGCTTAAGGATCTTTTTAATCTTGGCCAAGATAATGGGCTAGCTTATTGTAATGTATTACCTTCGGTTTTGAGTGTGATGATTTCTGTATCTGCACCACAACGTCATCAGTCTTTTTAAGACTGTGTAAGGACCTTACCAGTTTGTCTACAGCTTTGGAGAGAGTTCTTTGCGACTTTTCGGATTCCATAACCACACTTTGTCGCCTTCACGGAAGTCGTGTCCGGTTGCTCTTGCGTCGTACCGGATATTCATCTTCTCGGAAGCCATGCCGATTCTTTTCCTAGCGAGATGATGCATTTCCTCCATCCATGCCTGGAGTTTCTCGATATACTCCTCAGACACGAAGGGTGCATCTGGTGGCCGGCTGAACAGATGATCTGCAGGCAGATGAAGATCACGTCCAAAGAGCATCTGGGAAGGGGAATAGCCGGTGGTCTCGTGAATGGCACTCCTGTAGGCAAGCAGGAAAAAGGGCAATTTCTTATCCCAGTCCTGTTGATTACTGGATACCAGGAGAGAGAGGCTGTGCAGGATGGTCCAATTGAACCTCTCTACCATGCCATCAGACTGAGGATGCAAAGATGTTGTCCTAGTTTTGTCGATGGTGAGTATTTCACACAGTATCTTGCTAACTGATTAAATTGATCCCTTGATCGGAGTGCAGTTGTAGGGAGACCTCGAATCGTGAGATCCAGTGTTGAACTAGAACCTCTGTAACAGTTGAGGCCTCTTGGTAAGGAATAGGATAGGCTTCAGGCCACTTAGTGAAGTAGTCCATGACAACCAAGATGTTGTTGTTGCCGTCTGATGATCTCGGAAGTGGGCATAGGATGTCAAAATCTATTCGTTCGAAAGGCGCTCCCACATTATACAGCTACAGTCTTCCTCTAGTGTGTTTTCTGGGACCTTTGCGTGAAACACATGGATCACATATGCGACAACACTTTTCCATGTCACTCCGCACATTGTTCCAGTAGAAGTGCTCACGAACTTTTTGTAAGGTCTTCATAACACCAAAATGACCTCCAGTTGGACTGCCATGGAGTTCCTTAAGGACTGTTGAAACTCTTATCTTTGGGAGTATTAATTGCCACCTGAATGTTTTTCCGTCGTCAGACTCCCATTTTCGATATAAAACACCATTTCTCAGATGGAGAGAGTCCCAAAGAGCCCAGTAACGCTTCGTTGTAGGATGGAAAGGGGCGATGTCTTGCCAGCTGGGCTTTTCGTCAGACGACTCTTTGAATTCTATGAGTGGTTTTATTTCAGGATCAGCCAGTTGATCTTTTTGGACACTCTCATCACTCCACAGGTCTAATGCCGATGTTGATGGCGCTGTAACTTGACGGACTATTGGACATTTTACGTCAAATTTCTTTTCGACTCTAAAGCTGTTTGAGAGATTCTTGCTGCTCTCCGAACAGGGTCTTTTCGAACGGACGTCTCCATTTTCATCTGCTGATCCTTATCAGTTGCTACATACTTTCTTTGATTTTGTTACACTTGTACGACAAGGATCTTCTTGATTTACTCGAGGGCAGTTACTTCTTACATCCTCGGTTCTACCGCACTCCCAGCACTTGATGTTGTGATCTTTTTTTTATTTGAGGGCAGCTACTTCTCAGATGCCCTGCTCCACCACACCCCCAACATGTGATTCTACGTCTCCTCAGGTTCTGACGTTGAGGCATTAAATCTTGAATTTCCTCTCTCAGATTGTCAATCTCCTTCCTCCATGGAGATTCACAGGGCTCATCTGTAGTCACTCTAGCTCCTCGGACGGAATGGTTGTCTCTGCAACTGGCTTAATTGGCGGCCTCTACTTTCAGGGCATATAACAGGGCAGATTTAAGATCTTGGACATCTGCCATTCTCACAGCCTTCTGTATTTCCCCATCCTTCAGACCATCCACGAAATACTGTAAGGAGATTGCTTCTCGCACAGTTGCTGGGTGGCCGGAGAAAGCCATGTTGGCAAGCCTTTCTACTTCGGAGGCATATTCCTGCAAGCTTTCTCCGGTTTTCTGCAGTCTTGATTTCATCTGCAGACGTGCGTATTCCTTAGAGTATTTCTGACCGAACCGAAGTTCCAGAGCATTATAAAGGGAACTCAAATTCAGTCGTTCTGTGTTGCTAAGAGTCTGCAGTATTTCGGCGGTTTCTCCTCTAAGAGATCCTGCTAGCTGACAAGCTTTGACACTCTCAGTCCATTCATTGGCTTCTGAAATTATTGAAAATTGTGTTTTGTATACTTCCCAGTTCGTGTTTCCGTCATAGGTCGACAGTTTCACTGACACTGTTGAGGCAGTCACAGGCACCAGAGAGGTTGACACAGGTACTGGAGAGGAAGGCAAAATCTTGCTTTCGTTCTTATTTCTTGAAACTAGGAGCTTCTTTTCGAGATCATCTACTCGCTGTGATATAAGGCTAAAATTTCCAGCCACTTCTTTATATTTTTCTTCAACTTGTTCTCTAATTCTTTCTTCAAATTGTTCTACTTTTTTCTGTATCTTCTCTTCAACTACTGCAAACTTTTCTTCAACTATTGTGATCTTTTCTTCAACTTTCAATGCAATTTTCTCTTCCACGCCATCTATTTTCTTTTCTAAAGTATTTCTCAGATCTTCTTGACATTTCTCTAAGGTTTCCAGACCTTTCTCCATTCTATCCTTTAACTCATTCTTTGTCTCTTCTTGGCTTTTCTGCATATCTTCCAGGCCTTTCTCTATTCTATAATTTAACTCATTCTTTGTCTCTTCTTGGCTTTTCTGCATATCTTCCAGACTTTTCTCCATTCTATCCTTTAACTCATTCTTTGTCTCTTCTTGGCTTTTCTGCATATCTTCCAGAATTTTCTGCATTTCTTGTTGGCCTTTCTCCATTCTCTCCTTAGTCTCTTCTTGGCCACTTTTCAAGGCATTGATACCATTCAATAGAGCTTTCAATTGCTCATCCATCGCTCTTGTAATTGGCATAAAACCCCACCTCTGACAGCAACTGTTACGTAGATCCAAAGGTTCGAGAATTTTATGCAAGAACAATCACAAAGAAAAATAATCAGTTCCTTAAGAGCAATGCGAATTTATTATAGAAAATCCAATCCCTTTCAATACAGGAATCATCGGCAATATTCACTGGGTAAATATCCGAAGGTCTTCACACCTTCATGAGCAATCAAACACAATAAACAGTGTTTAAAAATACACGCAAGTAAAGATTATTCACAAGCACAGCCGAGCTCATCGCTAGCCTAAACAATCCTCACTACTCGCTGGCTTAATCAAGACTCTCCGCCGTACCGGCGAGCATCCTTTTTATATGCGTGACAGAAACTTCTAGAAATATAACCGCTCG
This sequence comes from Trichonephila clavipes, assembly GCA_019973935.1. Taxonomy (NCBI): domain Eukaryota; kingdom Metazoa; phylum Arthropoda; class Arachnida; order Araneae; family Nephilidae; genus Trichonephila; species Trichonephila clavipes. The sequence continues at coordinate 37,528 of BMAU01006444.1, read as the reverse complement.
TGTCATTGAATGTGACACTAGTGGAGAGATCTACTACTTTCTAGAAGATTCCAGAGAGTTCCGAACTCGCCAGCATGGTTGCCAATGCCGCCAAAATGGTCGTCAAAGTCGCCAACTTAGTCGCTAAAAATGATGCCAACTTGGCTATACCGCCAAGATTTGGCCAAGTTCTCATTGAATCGCCATTATAACGTAAGGGGTGGCACTGCTTGTGAATAGTACAATTTTAACATGAAATAAATATAACATAGAATAATATAAACGCATTAAACACTTAAATACAAATTATTTACACTATTTACACAAAATTCGTAACCCTATATATATATATATATATATATATATATATATATATATATATATATATAACTCACACATATACATAAAGGAACATCATGGATTACATTTAAAAGGTATACCCATATTAAAAGAAATGAGCTTTCTATTTATAGAGTATATATAACGTGAACACTATATATATATATATATATATATATATATATATATATATATATATATATATATATATATATATATATATATATATATATATATATATATATATATATAAAGGGTGTTTTTTTAGAGGTATAGAACTTTAAATTGCAATAAAACAACGATGTATTATTCGGTTGACATGAATTTTTTTATTCGAAAGGTAATCTTGTGGCATTACATTTTAAATATGATTTCTGGCATATGACTGCCACGGCTGGCTCGGATGTAGTCCAATCTGGACGTCCAACTTTCGATGACTTTTTCCAACATTTGTGGCCGTATATCGGCAATAACACGGCGAATGTTGTCTTCCAAATGGTCAAGCGTTTATGGCTTATCCGCATAGACCAATGACTTTACATAGCCCCACAGAAAACAGTCTAGCGGTGTTAAATCACAAGATCTTGTAGGCCAATTCACAGGTCCAAAACGTAAAATTAAGCGGTCACCAAACGTGTCTTTCAATAAATCGATTGTGGCACGAGCTGTGTGATATGTTGCGCCGTCTAGTTGGAACAACAGCTCCTGGACATCTTGATTGATCAACTCAGGAATGAAAAAGTTAGTAATCATGGCTCTATACCATCACCATTGACTGTAACGTTGTGGCCTTCATCGTTTTTGAAGAAGGATTCCACCAGCCCATAAAGCGCACCTAACAGTCAGTTTTTCTGGATGTATCGGTGTTTCGACATACACTTGTGGATTAGCTTCACTCCAAATGCGGCAGTTTTGTTTGTTGACATAGCCATTCAACCAGAAGTGCGCTTCATCGCTAAACAAAATTCGCTTATAAAAATCGAGAACAACGGCAATCTCGTTTTGGGCTTATTCGACGAATCTATGCCTTGCTTGATCATATTTAAAATGTAATGCCCCAAGATTATCTTTCTAATAAAAAAAATTCATGTCAATCGAATAATACATCGTTGTTTTATTGCAATTTAAAGTTCTATACCTCTAAAAAAACACCCTTTATATATGGAATAATACTATATTTGTGGTTTAGAGCATTTTTTTTTGCTATTAAGATCCTGTTTCTTGTGATTTTTGTGGCACAATTGAGAAGGAAACATCATGCTAATTGGAAGATTATATATATTTAGTTAGTTAAAAAACACAACATAAACATAAAAGAATCACCGACACGAAAAACATAATAAGTGTTATTTGCAAGATGTTCACGAAAGCATTCTTCGCACACTCCCCAAATCTCATCGATTTGCAGTTTTGGTAAACAGGAGGTTCATAAAATCATATGATTATTGGTGCAGGCTTTTCTAATTGGTCCAAATATTCAGATGATGGTAGGTTGCATCATCCTTATTTTAAAACCACTGAACCTTTAGTTATGGAGATATATTATATCACGTTAAACAGGTAAAATAAAAATTATTTATCTCGCTAAGTCTTGGAGGGCTGAAGAAACATTACGGATTAAAATCGCTAAAGAGAAAATTAAGTGAATTATTATATATACATATGTGTATGTATGTGTGTGTGTGTGTATTTACCGACCTAAGATAGATTTAAAATTTCAATCTGTAATGTTTTTTTCTCTGAGCCATCATTGGAAATATTCTATTTCATAAGTCCCATTTTCATTTACCAATAATAGGTTCAAAACATATATCCTGGTAGATATCTTCGCGATTGCTGGAAATAGAATATATCTGTGTCTAACACGTGTCTTACTGTGCGGCTGAAACTTTTCCCTAAAACCACCTACGTAATTTCTAAACGTAACTAATGTTAACTTGAGGGTTCTTTTCGAGGGCTGAATGGCAAATAAGGTTTTGAAAAAGTAAATATAATAACCGACTACTGTTTATCCTTTGTGCATTGAATTGCGGTGGTTCTAGAGGTATTTATGCTACACATCTTTGCAGAAATCTAAAAAATTATGTATTCAAAAGGGGTATCGAAAAATTGCAGATGAAAAATTGCTTTGATCAATACTTTCCAAGAAGGAAACCAGATTAACTATATTTATAGGATAACTTCTGATTGTATAAATACTTTAAGCCATTGTTGCAACCGACAGATAAGTAAACACATATTTTTGTGAGAGATTTACTCTAGCATAATAAGAGAAATGTTTCGTCAATACTATATGTTTTTAAGTGAGAGTAAAAGAGGTAACATCGCACCATAAGGCTGCACGAGGGCTATTTGCGGCTAACTTCATAATTTGGAGCATTGGTCTATTGCAGTGCTTCTCAAACTTTCAATACTGGCGCCCCCCTTTTCAATCACAATTTTTATCGCGCCCCCTTATACATAATAATTTACTGAATGCAATAATAATGCACTTTTTTACGATAAAGCAACTATATTTATTATAAACCGTACAAATTCATGACATAAGTATTAAATTTTGGTATTTGTTACTTTTAAGCAAAAAAAGTTAAGTAATAGGATAATTAATAAGTTATTTTTCCTTTCTCTGATTTTTAAATTGGAACATATTACAAAATGCGGTGGTTGCTTAGAAGACAAAATATAGATATCAGCTAAATATAGAAAATGAACTCAGAGGCTCAATTTCTTATCTTAAAACTCCTTTCAAAAAAACTTTTGCTCTGTAAGACAAGCCCATGGAAGTAGCTAATAATTATTAAACTTGTTCTTAATTTAGTATTAATTAATTAGTCCTAAAATACTCTGTGCGCCACTCATACATTAAAAAGCAGTGTTTCTCAAACTTTCAATACTGGCGACCCAATTTTCAATCATAATTTTTGTCTCGCCCCCTGTACAACAATAATGTATTTACTGCAATAAAATGCACTTTGAGAGAGAGAGACGCTAAAGTTACAATACGATCTTAATTATAAACCGTACAAATTAATACAATAAGTATATTAAATTTTGTGTATATGTAACTTTTAAGTAATATATATTTTAAGAAAATTACTCAAAATATATATTACTTAGAAATTATGTTATTTTTTTTTTCTCTAATTTTTAAATTGGAACAGATCGCAAAATGATGTATTTAATTAAAGATTTATTTCCTTCAGCATTCATTTTTCAAAGTACAAATGTCATTAGAAAAATAGTCTAGTCAATGTCGCACACATCTGGCATTATCCATCACATCTGGCATTATAGGGTACGTATGCGTGAGTCTGGGCAACCTATCGGACGTCTGCGCAAAACATGTAAAAATGCTTTTTCCTCGTACAATTCAGTCAGTTTTGGTCGACTCGATACTCCTATAGCTACCGAATCTAGCTTGAATGTACATTTTTTTTAATTTCCACGTTAATTGTAATTCACGGTAATTAAGTATTTACGGCAGTAGATTAAAACAATATCATACATACATTTTTAAGTCGTAAGCAAACATTCGACAATAATAAAGAATCAACAAGTACACAGACGAACGAGCATGGTTCCGAAAATTAAATCAAGGCGATTTTCTCAAAAATACTTAAATTTTGGATTTACCGCTACTGAAGTAAATGATGGAAAAAAAGCCCCAGCTCGATATGTGTTAAAACTTACAAATCTGTAGAACAACATGTGAAAGTTGTTTTTAAAACATGTAAAATCATTTAGCTATGTTGGCAAAGAATTTTAAAAAGTATTTTCTGAATGAGGACAGCTTGGTAGCAAGTTACGAGTGGATTAGGGATCTATTTCAAGATACTCCAGAAGGGCTCTCAACTTCCGAAGAAGAAATCTTCATAGATTTCACAACCAGTGAAAAATTAAAAGGCAATATTGTAATAAATCGCTCTTTGAATTTGGGGTAGAGGTGGATGAGGAATTATCTGTACTGAAAACAAAAGCACTTCGTATACTATTACCATTTTCAACATCCTACCTTTTTCAAACCGGATTTTCTGCAGTGGATGCCTGAAGACAAAAAATGGACCTCAGCTAAATATAGAAAAATAACTCTTTAAGTGTCAATTTCTGATATTAAACCTTCCTTTGAAAAACTTTCCTCTACAAGACAAGCCCGTGGAAGTCCCTAATAATTATTAAACTTGTTCTTAATTTAGTAATAAAATTGATTGATTGAATATTAACGTCGCACTGTTCAGCTGCACGAGGGCTTTTGACGACGGACCACGTAATTTTGAACCATGGTCAAGTGACGTGGATGACACCTGAGCTGGCACCCCTCTCTCCTAACTACCACACCACACCAACGGGAAAACGTTTTAACTCTCAACAGATTTAACGTGCATCGCTGCCCTACACGGCGGGTCTTTAGCGGTACTGGGCTCGAACTCGTGACAAGGCAAGCCACGATCCGATACCTATACCACTCGGCTACCGCGGCCAAATTCAGCAATAAGAAATTATTTATAAAATACCTTCTTCAGTACAGATACATCAAACGTATACTGGCTAAAATACCGACTCTTCGCACGAGTTCATTTTTTTAAAAAATAAAACATTATTCTTGATATAATAGCTGAACTGTAAGGAGAGTAAAACTGTGTGCACGACATTGTATACAAAAATGTAAAATGATTTTTTAGATAAATGCTATGATTGTAAATAACTGTTTAAAAGAACTGTAATTTTAAACCTCACACAATTAGCATTTAGAATTAATGTTAAATTATGAAAAGAATATAAAATTCCGATGAAGAATAATTGTGTTACTTTTTAACATTTAAAGCGAGAAGACTTCAAAATGTTTTAACCCGGGAGCAGGCGCGTACTCGATACTAACATTAATGGTAGTGCGGGACTCGGTCACCCCAATCATTTGTTTAGAATTATTTTTACTGTACACGATACAAATCGGAATTCTAGTGAATATTTAAATTTATAGAAAGTATACTTACCTTCTTTCAATGACTATTCAATTATTTGATGATTTGAGAAAAATCAATAAAACTGAACTAAAATGATTCAAAGTACAAGACCATAATAAAGGACGCAAATCAGACACTTTTCAATTATTCTACAGAAACGAAATGTTTAACCAATCAATTCTTTTCCAAATATCGCAAAAAACTCAATTATTTACAATTTCCCTAAGCGAAAGCAAACGCATAAAAAAAAAAAGATGGGGAGGAACTAATATTGATAATAGTCATACCATATGATTGTAGGTCAATCCAATGATTAGCAAACGTACTATGCAGCCTGGCTGAAAAGTGAATCATGACTTCCTTTTCTTTTCTACAACTAATGTACAGTATTTCAATAATAATTACAATGGTGAATTGTTTATCTTAGAATTTTTCTCAGGGTCTGGGTTTCGTTTTTTCCTTTAACGAGTAATATTTTATGTTAAAACGTAATAAAAAAATCTCTCATTGAGGAAATACAGCAAATAAAACAAAATGTTTTTTTTTCTTTAATTTGGTTTTGGGATCAAAGATAGCTATTTGATGACGGAAAAAAGCCAGATAAGAAACATAAATTATGTCAGTGTTGTTGTGTGTATTTTTTTTATTATGGAAGAAAGCATTTTGTTTTACTTCTCTTTCCGGTTATTTTTTTAAAAAAAAATCTTTAAATTTTCGATACGCTCGCGCCCCCCTTGTAGGGTCATCGCACCCCCCAGAGGGGCGCGCCCCACACTTTGAGAAACACTGGTCTAGTGACCTGTGTGTGTGTGGATGACAACTGAACTGAAAACATCCTCTCGTAATTACCACACCACACCAACGTTAGAGCATTGAGCCTTGACAGATTTAACGTGCATCGACCCATTTTTGTACGGCGGGTTCTTAGTGGCCCCAGACATTCGAAATCGTGGCCCTTTTGCCATGTGTCCGTGACCATAACTCTTACTCTACCGCAACCATAACATGTTTTTGAAAATTAAACTTTTTAACAGAGAAGGCAGAAATGGACGTTATGGACCAAAGAGAATAGACGTCACTTAACATAAATAAGTAGCAAAAGGTTTAGTTTTTACGCACACTCTTTGAATAATTATAATGAGCGTCTCATTAGCACATAAATAAGAACTCATTTTTCATGTATTGTAGTTTGTAATTTGTTGGCATGGGGGCACTTTTAGTTCTTCCGAAACTTCAACACTTTTCAGAACTTTTTAAATGACATTAAAACACTTTCAAAAATTGTGCTTTTTAATAAATGATATTTAAAATTTAAATACATATCTAATGAAAATTAATAAAAGTAAAAATTACTTATATATAAATAAATTTACAAATATAAATAAAATAAAAATATAAAATTGATGAAAAATTCTTAACTTAGAGAAAAAAAAAGTTTGCATGTGTATTAAATAATATTATATTACATTCTCAACACTTAATTGAACGAATATCTACAAATATTTACACCACTTTGCATATTGTGGACATGATCGGAATAAAGAAAAACTTAAAATAAACTCACTATTTTAAATTTACTCAGTCTATCGAAAATTGAGAGGATGTATTATTTTTAAAATTTTATACTATATCATAAATAATCCTCCGCGAACCCTCCTCCTCTCCCAATGTTAATACCTAAGATAAACTAACCCTCATTCAATTTTTGAAAGGAAATAAAATTGTCTTTAGGAGAAATTTAACCATGAAAAGAGAGCTATTTTAATTACTGTTTCACTCGAATAACATCCTCCGAAACTCTTTTCATATTTTAAGAGAATTAATAATAAGGAAACTTTTCTTCGGTAAAATAAAATATTTTAGATTGGTTATTAACTTATTTATTTTTGAGAAGGCTTACGTGAAAAGAGGGGGATTTAAATTGCTAATATGCTATTCAGCTTTGTTATTTCTTTACTCAGAATTATGAATATTTCGGAATAGAGTATAATAAAAAGCAAAATTAAGTTATCAGCGAAGCATGAGATGGAAAAGGGTAAAGATATTTCTTCTAAAATATTAATATATTCAAACGGGATATGTTCTAATTTCAATGGTGAAGTATATGCTGATCACATGAAAGGAATAAGGATACATTGAAATGCAATCCTTATCGAGATATAATTGGGTTCATAAACATGCTTGCTTTTGTTTTCTATCGAAAGGAATTCATTTTCTAACAGATATATTTCTTAAATAAAAAGTTCACCTCTAAATTTTCATTTTAAATTTGTTAAAATTTTGTGTTGTAGCAAACGTAAATTAGATCACGTACATTTTCTTAACAAAAATAATGTACAGTAAGACCCCGCTTAACGCGGGGTATGCATTCAATCAATGTAGAGCGTGATATGAAACAACGTTAAACGAGGTAAAAATGGAGTTAGGGGAAGATGAGTAGAAAATTGGCCTGGTATTTTACCATTAAATTTATTAATTATGTTTTTTATAACAATAGAGCAAAATTTATATATTTTATACAAATATAGAAACATAATAAATGAATATACATATAAAATAAATAATGTTCTAAATTAATATGTTTACATTTTCAATTAAAAATTCTTGCTTTTTTTTCCTTATAATATAATATCTTAGGGGCATCTTGCGTTCAATTTCGTCGTCAATCCATATAGAAAGTATTGTATTATTTCTAGAATGGGTAATTCCAGTTGCAGGACTTGTCGTAGTTGCAGTTGTTGAGGGCAGTAATTTTTCCTTATTCTTAAGAATGGTCCTTATTGTTGAAGCTGCCAAATTCAATGCAGCGCCAATTTGAGATTGACGTTCACCAGTATATAATTTTCTAATCACTTGCATTTTAGTTTCTAGTGAAATACTTTTTCTTGTTTGCTTATTTTCGAGTTTTTTTTTATTATCACTCATGATTAAAAACTAAAAATCATAACATTTGTCAGTATGACAATCGTTATGCTATATAAATTTATAATTACAATAACGTCAACAAATATTTGAAACGATACAAATATATTCGTATAACACCGCAGAAAAAAATAAACACACGTAGACTGCTAGAGATATTGGGAAGCCTAACGCATTGTGCAGTATTTTGGAGAATCCCACAATTCAAATAAAAAAGCGTTAAACCGAAACAGTGCTAAGCGAAACAGAGTTAAATGGGGTCTTACTGTAGTTGCAGATACTTTATTTGGACTTCAGGATTAGTAATGGGTGAATGATTAATCGTTTTTTAAGCCTTAATGTAAAATTTTGCTGCTTTTTTCTATAGGAAAATGTAGTATATATATATATATATATATATATATATATATATACATATATATATTTATATATATATGTATATATAAATTTATATATATTTATATATATATATGTATATATATATATATATATATTATATTTATATATATATTATGCTATAATTTGGAAATATTTTTGTAATAATAGGCTTAATGAACACTTTTTAGACAATTAATTTTTTAAGAAAATGGACTTGTGACATAACGAAATTTGTAAGCGAACTATTGCTATACATAAAAAATTGGGGGGCTTCATTCCTAAGATAATATATATACAAATTTCGATACATATTTTTAACACCTAAATTGAATTAGATTGAATTAAGATTAGATTAAATCGGATAATATATTAAATCCTTAATTTATATAAGGATCAAGTCTTTAAGTCTCTTAATCACTCACGTTTTACTTTCGCTGTTCCACTTTCACTGTTTTCATTGAGACGGTCTCTTAATATTGTTAGTTGAAATTGTGAATGTTCTTATTGTGGAAATAAATAGATTAGTTGTATCATGTCAAGTGTTTCTTTCCTCTCCCCCACACACATCTAGGTGCCCTCCGAGAGAGGCACGAGCTCCTTCTATCATGTAGAAGCAGAACATTCTTAAAATCATCTTCTTCAGCTACATATATATTGTTACGCAGATCCGGATTCGATGTTTTTTTGCAAGTTTGTTTCACAAAGAAGAAAAACAGATATTCAAGAGCGATGATATTTTATTATCGGAAATCCAATCTTCTTTAAATACAGGATTTAGTAGCAATATTCACAGAGTAAATCTCCGAAGGTCTTCACACCTTCAAAAGCATTGAAACACAATTGTTAGTGTTTAAAAATACACGTTTGTAAAATATTATTCACAAGCACAGCCGAGCTAATCGCTTGTGAAAACAGTTCTTACTAATCTCTGGTTTATTGAAGACTGACTGGTTGCGGCTGGCACTCCTATTTATAGGCGTGTAGAAAATTCCAGAAATATAACCAATCGTGTCATCGAGTGTGACGTTAATGGAGAGATCCACTACTTTATAGAACAATCCAGAGGGTTCCGAACTCGCCAGCATGATCGCCAATGACGCCAAAATGGTCGCCAAAGTCGACAAATTGACCGCCATCTTGGTCACCAAAAATGATGCCAACTTGGCTCTACCGCAAAGATTTCGCCAAGTTCTCTTTGAATCGCCATTGTAACGTAAGGTGCGGCATTGCTTGTGATGAGTACAATTTTAACATGAAATAAATATAACATAGAGTAATAAATATGCATTAAACATCAAAATATAAATTATATACACTATTTACACAAAATTCAAAACAATATATATCATCCTTTATGTTAATTTTTTAATCATTTTTAGGAATAAAAGTCTTAATGTCAACGTTTCAGATGGAAATGGAACCCTTTTTAAATTGTAAAGATATGCATTATGTAGCAATGAAGAGCTGAGCTGAACTTCATTTGAAAAAAAAAATGAACGAAAAACTCCATTAAAATTAATAGATTTTTAGCTTCTTGAAACGATTGGAATTCGAAATGTTTCCTCTTTCTCTTTCTCCGTACAACTGATACCATGAATAAAATAAGTCACACATTCCCTTTCCATTGTTCAATGAGAAATCTCATCGTTACCACTTTCACTCTAGAGATTTAAATCCGAACAGAAAAAGAATCTCGTTAAGTTGAATCAATATGTATCAATATTTGTAACGCTTTCGTGAAATATTTTTTTACAAATGAAGGTAAGGGATGGAATAAAACAAATAATATTGAAAGAAAAACTCATTTCGCATCTATATCGCTGATAAATAATTTGATATATATCAGAGGCATATGGAGAAAGAGCATAATCACTTCAAGCGCAGACTTAACACAAGCATTCAAAATTTTAATTTTAAAATATATAGTAGTAAATATTTACTTAATATCCACTGAATATGTTAAAAATATAATCATAATTCATTAGTGCAAAATAAATTACGTTCGGAAATTAAAAACAACTGCATATAAACTTCCCTAGGAAATGCAAGACAATTGTTCACATTATTTGTAACGTTTTGGTTTTATCGATACCATGCAACTCAATTTTATCAATAAACAATATCGTTATTAAGTATGGTATCAAGTTTTATGCAATACACAATAGTTTATACCTTTTGACCTTTAAGTAGAATTTATTAAGCTAATTTTGTTGGGGAGTGGAAAAAAATGTAGTGTCGGATTAAGAGATGTATATTGAAATAGTTTGAACCTATATAGAGAAACAATGTGATAGGAAGTAGACCAATCAGGTATACCAAGCCAGTGGAGATGGTAGACTTGCAGTGAGTAAGATTTTATTATGTAGCATACTGTAAAGCAGCACGAAGGCTATTGATAAGGGACCTCGTAATTTTAACCTATGTTAAATGACATGGATGACACCTCTAAGCAGTCACCTTTGTTTAAACTAACCCATCACATCAGCGGGAAGACTTTAAGTTCTAACTGTAGTTCTAACGTACTACAACTGCTCTACAAGACGAACCTTCAAGGGTACTATGGCTAAAAATCATGTTCCATTGCCACAAGTTCACCGGCAGGTGGCGTATTTGGTTTGTCGCTGACCTTTTGAACCCAATGTTGTGGGTTTGACCCCGGCCCACGTCGGTGGACTTTCCTGGTGCAGAACATTGACAGCGACAATTTCGTATGATTATATCCAATAAATGTCAATTTGGCTTGGATGCTCTCGGCAAAATTAAATTCCTAAGTATAAATTTCGCATCGGCAGAGCTCAGGTGCCTCCCTCTGGGGAAGAAACCTGTCGTCAAGATTACTTGCGGTAATTGGAATCGCCTAAATGATTCCACAGTAAAAATAATACTAGCTTATGGGGAATGTACTAGCCATGCAAAAGTAGGAATACCAATACGTACCCCATTACAGAAAAATAAGTTCGTGATGATGACCACTAAATTACTGTAACCAACGAACCTGAGTTGGCACACGTCTCTTTTAACTAGGTCAAATGGAGGATTTTAAGCAGCAACAGTTTTAAAGTGCAGCAGCCTCTGTACATGGGGGTCTTCAATGACATTAGGGCTCGAATTCATGGCAAGCCAGCTCGAACTCATGACAGGACCATAACCACTAGAGTACCACGGCTACCCAGGATAGTTGGAAAGGGTAGGCCTTAACTCAACCAGATTGAGGACAATTTAGCCAAATGCAATTTAGGAACAAACAAATTAAGTTGATGGTAATGTACACATATAGTCCCATATGTCCATACACATTTAGTTTATAAGAAAATTTGACTCTGAGCAAAAATTTCAATTTTTGTACTGTAGATACCTGGTTCCAATGAATAACGAATTTTACCAATAACTCTCTTACAAATCTTTACTGGAAGATTGTAAGAATTACTTTAAAAATATGAAACAGGGATTTATATATATATATATATATATATATATATATATATATATATATACTATATATATACTATATATATATATATATATATATATATATATATACTATATATATATATATATATATATATATATATATATATATATATATATATATATATATATATATAAATATATAACTAAACTTATCTTATTATCTTATTATTACATTGTTAACATTGAAAAGTTGTATTGTGGTTAAGTTTCATTTAGCTAACAACAATTGGGGAGATTTTGCATGAGCAACTTATGTTTTTTTTATTTTATAGGATGTTAACTTATAGGTTACAACATTTAAGGTATCCGACTACGTTCGGAACCGTGATTTTATAAAAGCGTATAAATGGATAATATTTATGATATTTAGTGTCACTTAGATTAGAATTTATGTATAAAATTGTTTTAAAAACATTTTGACAAAAAAAAAGTACTGAAATATAATATTTCGGCAAAAAATGAACTTAGACTAACCTTTTTTCAAAATGTTCTCCTTTTGTGGAAAATGCTTCTATTATAATATTTTGCCTGTATATAGCTCAAAACTCTGTACAGAGGCTCAAAAAGAATTTTTGAAACATATAACTTAGAAGTGGGTTTATCCAAATTTTACAACAGAGGAGAAATTTTAAGAAAAAAACGCCGCTAATTATTTCAATTGGATGTAACTCTGAAAATAATGTGAATTTTAAAAAAATCATAGTTGAGCCTCTGTACAGAGGTATGATTATTATAATAGATTATATATTATTATAATAGAATCATTTTTCACAAATGGAAAACATTTTGACAAAAGGTTATTCTAAGTTCACATTTTTTGCTGAAATATTGCATATAAATAATTTTTTTTTTGTCAAAATGTCCTTAAAACAATTTTATGCATGTATTCTATTCTAAGAGGCACTAAATATCATGAAAATTATCCATGTCTGTGCTTTTTTAAAATCACGGTTCCAAACGTAGTCGGATACCTTAATGTTTGGAATTTGGCTACTATTAAATTAGCAATTAATATTATTTTACTTCAGTCAGTGTTTCTCAAACTGTGGGGCACGCCCCTCTTTGGGGGGGTGGCGTGATATCCGTATGTGGGGGACGAGAGCATATTGAAAAGTCGAAACCAAGATTTAAAATAAGTATTAATTTACTGAAAGGAAGCAAAGTAAAATACATTATGACATAATAAAAATTAAATTCACATGTTCACTGATTAAATATACTTATAAATGTATCAGTACTTCTCAATATTTTTGACAATTTATGAATACATTAATAACAAATTTAATAATTAATGGTGATTTGCATGTACTTTTGATATATACAAAATTTAATACTTATCTTGATAATTTTTATGGTTTATAATTAAGTTCATGTTGTAAGCCTTACGCGTTCAAAGTACATTTTTGTTGCATTCAATACATTGTTATTGTATCAGGGGGGGAGGGGGCTCAATGGAATTATGATTGAAAATTGGGTCGCAAACATTGCAAGTTTGAGAAACACTGTTTTACTTTAAAAGTAATTAACTTATATTTTTTAAAATTTTTATTGTTTTGAATTTTCCAACTATAAACGTACTTCTGAGAAATATGAGTAAAATATTTATTCTTTACTTATCTTAAATCCATAAAAATTCCAATATTAATTTCAATTATATATATATATAGTATATATATATATATATATATATATATATATATATATATATATATATATATATATATCTTTATATATAAAAATCTTCTGTGCGTGTGTTTGTCACTAAACTCCTAAACAGCTGGATCGATTTCGATGAAATTTTTTGTGTGGGTTCTAGTAAATTCGAGAATGGTTTAGATTCACAATTCGGTCCGATATCACAATTAGTTAAAAATATATTAATTAAAAAAATTAAAAAATACAACTCAACATTCACTTGCATTGTTGTAACAATGCTATTGCTATAAACAAGTAATATAAAAAAAATTAAAATCAATTCCTACTCCTCAACCAAGAAATAATTTATTTTAGCTACTTTTTATTAAACAGTTGCAATTAATATAAATATATATATGCATACTTATGACAGAATCACAACATTAAGTGGTAATTAATTTTTCTTAATTATCATTAAAGTATCGTATTGTCATCCAAAACAACCGTGTATATAAAATTTCCTTTCAACTGAATGCTTTAACACGTGAGAAAAAAACCTTTTAAAATTTTGACATATGTCGCCAAAAGGGTCGCTAAGTCATCAACATGGCTGTATTTGTATTTTTTTAAATAATTAGTTTTAATCAATTAATTTTTATTAATTATAATTAAATTATTGTATTGTCATCGAAAATAATCATGTACATTACATTTCAGCCCAATTCAGCGCTTTAAAATGTATTTCATTAATGATTGAAAATTCCACCAAGATAAATAAATAAACAAAAAAATAAAATATGTATAGAGATCGTGAGCTAATAGTAGGAATTGAAAAAGACTTAAGTTGGCGTCAAAAATTGATTTTCAGCCAAACTGGCCAAACCAGGTCTTTATTGTTACGAAAATGCAGACAATTCACGCTTTTTAGCGTTTTTAATTAATATTTTTACAAATAAACTTTATATATGTGATTCTTCTGTGCGTGTGTTTGTTACTGAACTCCTCCTAAAAGGCTGGACCGATTTTGATGAAAGTTTTTTTCTGTTCCAGTGGACTCGAGAATGGTTTAGATTTATAATTCGGTTTAGAAATGTTTATTTAATTAATTTTTTATTTATAAATTGTTAATCTTGGAATGTTTTACATTGGATTCAGCAGATTGCGCTACGATCGCAGTATCGAATACTCAAAATCTTTTTTTATAATTCAAGTTGGTCCCGACAGTTGGTGCTTTGATCTTTTCAGGAAAATATGCTGTTTTTGACTTGTTATTACTTTGTTGAAGTTAATTAAACTATTACATTCAGATGTAATTAATGTTTGAAATTTTACTCAATTTTACTCAAATTTTACTCAAAATGGTCCAGATTCTTAAAGCTTATTCATAAAAATTTCGAATTTTTGAATTTAAGATGTGTGTATAGGACAACGTCTGTCGGGTCCTCTAGTATATATATATACTAGCTGGTATACCCGTTCTTCGCACGTTTGAACTGAAAAAATTAAACAACACAGATAGAAGGATAAAGAAGTTTAATGAGTTAATTTTACGTGAATTGCAAATTAAACAAAGAAAAACAAAAAAAGAGAGAAATAAAACACCTTTGTTAAATTTTAAGTATGTAGATCTAATAGCTGATAAAAAGGATTATTTTTTAATTTATAACTCCCCGTAACACTCTTGAGGGTTGATTTTTGAAAATACCTCCCTAAGCTGATCTCTGCTCTGCAAAAGTAACACATTGTTAAAAGTTTTGTGTAATGAACGTTTAAAATAATGCAAGTAATTTTTATCTGAAAGTATAATACATTAATATTACTTTCTGTTGTATTTATTTTATTTTAAAATTGTAATATTCGCAAGCAACGCCGTTTCTTAAATTATAATTGTGATTCAATGAAAAACATAGCGAAATGTTAACGATAGAGTCAAGTGGGCAAATGCCTAGCTACTTTCGTAGCTCGAGCTTCATTAGAGCTTCGTAAGACCCGCCGTGTAGGGCTGAAATGCACTTTAATACTTTATCCAACCGCATTATGATTTACTGCAGTTTTTTTCATGCAATATTTTTTTTGGATTACTACATTTACAAATTAAGGGATATACATAAACAAAATACTCCACTTTGGAAATTTAATCTGTTAGAGCTAATAAATTAATCAAAAATATTCTACTGTAAAATTAATTATATGCACAGTTCACTTAAAATAAGTAGTAAAATCCTTTTCCAATGTCTTCATTAACAGACAAAACCATAAGACACTTAAATTTTGAATTTAACTATTTTTTGCGACCCGTGTTGCCATATATCTTGGAAGAGTGGATTTCAAAGAATATTCCTGCTAAGTTGGTGTAGTGTAGTAGTTAGGAGAAAGGGGTGCCATTTTAGGTGTCGTCCACGTCACTTGACCATGGTTCAAAATTACATGATCAGTTGCCAAAAGCCCTCGTGTAGCTGAACAGTGCGACATTAATATTCACTCACTCTCACACTCCAAAAATACAGTACAGTAGTTATATTGCGTTTTTAAGTGTAAAAATAATTATATCTGCCTATTCAATTAAAATTATAGCGTTATAATTAACTACTAACCCCAAACAAATTTTGAAAATTTGTCCAAATGATGCAGTGCGAAAGAGAAAGTTTATTTACTTTAAGTACCAGAACCGATAAAAGCATTTATTTTGAAAAAAAGATCAATTTCTTACTACCAAATATGCATAATAAAATCATAAAAAAACATTAAAATAAAGAGAGATTTATAACATCCTCTCCCTTCAAAATTTAGTTTTAATTTGAAATAAAAAATAAGCATTATGCTTATCACAGGAATTAATTAGAAGCGAGCCCCTTGCGTAGCCATAACAAAAAGAGTTTTTCACAAACAAAAGATAAGATATACTCTGACGTGGGCTTTTTTGCAGCGCAAGCCAGATTTGCTTGCAGATGCCAGAATTTTTTCCTACTTACTTGACAAATAACGTTATATTTTGGACACTTTTCACAAATTTTTATAAATTATAGCCTATGCTATAAATTATAGCCAATGTGTTATTCTGATGTATAAGCTATATTACTGTAAAGTTTCATTAAAATCCATTCAGTTGTTTTTGCGTGAAAGATCCACATAGATCCTCACAAACTTTCACATTTATAATATATTATAAATATATATATAAATTCATCATAACTTAATAATCCATTAAAAAGTGAAATGATATGAATCTTGTAATACTAATTCTCATTTCAAAATATCAATGGCGAATATAGAAGATAAAATTCCAACGTATTCAAATTAAATTAAAAAATTATAAAATAAGAATTTATAAAATATTGAAGTGCTTAGGGCCGATAAGTGGAGTTAAACTTGTTTGATAGCACCAACCTTCCTCCTATTGCAACTTGGTAAGTTAATCGGAAATTATCCAATTCTCAAAAATTTAAAAATTAAAAAGTTAAAATTGAAATATTAAACTTGAAGAATTAAACTATTCGCCATCGCATTCTGAAAGATATTATAACATTAAAATATTAAAATTCTAAAACGATTTAGTGTATAATATAAGTGAACCATCGAACAGCAAAGATGATGCACCCATCTTTAGAATAGTTGTATAGGTAGAAAAAATATCTAAAATGCGACAGTTCAAATTAAAAAATATCTAAGATCCGAAAGTTGAATACACACACACACACACGACACGTACACAACGAACGCACATACATACACATATACACACACACACATATATATATATATTATATATATTAATTTTTTTCTCACTATCACATTCTACGAATTCTTCACGAAGTCAGAAAACCCTATTGACCTTTTCAGTCACAGAAGAAGAAAGGACGGGAAAAAAACCCCTAAAATTGAAACCAAACTTAATGAAAATCTTTTATAAAAACAACGAACTGTGGAGCTTTCCTTTGATTAATCATTGAATAAATCTTTGAAAGGCAAGGAAATAAGGCAGTGGAGAATATGGAACAATGGCGAGTGTAGAAACATGGTCGATAGGAACTTAATTAACGCTGGATTGTCGAGTCCAATAGATTTGAAGCGTTGTGTCCTCGCCGCCGATGGGGGAAGTCTATTGATAAACTTGGTTCACATTGTTTCGAGAGAGGGCTTTAATTTGTAAATCGACAGCACTAAATCTTGCATTTAGTGGGAAGAGGGACCAGAAATTCATTTAAGTTTATGGAGTTTTCAAATTGTGAGGTGGATTTGAATTTGTCAAGATAGGAACTAGAGGTACATGGCTTTTTAATTTGGGATTAATACTAGCTATTTGTGCTGAGGAAATTGGTTCGTTATTATTTTTGAAGAGATTCAGGGGAAAGGGGTGTTTTAAGTGTGTTGTAGGATGGGCTATCAGTGATATGTAGAGTTCTTAATTTCGTTAAGGTGTCATGAATTATGTTTTTCAGAACATAATTATGTTTTATGCTTATATTTATCAGATAACCTTGAACAATTTGCGTATATATTTATAGATTAGTAAATGTAAAATTCATTGAGTTCCAAAACAAAGTGCTAGAGACTCCAATTTCATAGGGAGTTGTGTATTTCTAGTCGTAGGATATTTAAGTTTCTGACTCATAGCGTATACTTCTAACATTAAAACAATATACATATAAGACATAAATTGTTATCTGACATTTTGGGATGGAATAATTTAATTCCATTGTTTCAGTCACTGAATAGTATGATGAGGAAATATATGTTACTATATTAAAATCCCATTTATTGGCTATTACAAAAACAAAGGAACGACATTAACGACAAACAAGCGCACAAGCAATTGAAAGGACGAAAATGTTCTTTTTCACTCTTTAAAACCCGCCTGTTTATAACCATGGTCAACCGGAAGCAATTAAAATCATATGATTTCCGGTAAAGGCTTTTATGATTTATCCCCATACATGAGAGGTTATTTCACATTGTCTTGGTTTATAAGAGCCAACCTTTCAGTGTTTTGTTAGGCAAAGTCGATGTTATTTCCTGTTAGGCGAGGAAAAATAAAATTATTTATCATGAGCGAAAAACACCATTATGAATTAAAATCCCTCGATCGGAAATTACTGTATATTTACTCAAATATAAGCCACACCCCATATTCTCAACAAATTGTTCTGGAAAACGAAAAGTAGTGTAAAATACACTCATGGACAAAGAAATTAGCGCCCTAAGAAATAATTGTGGGATCGTAACGAAACATGGCATGAAGATACATGTCGGTAAGATATGCAAACTATTAGAAATGCAGCGTGATTTCGCATTACGCATAGCCACTAGAGGGCGTTTAACGTAATTCTTTGCGGAGTATAAAACAGGTAACCAAAGCTTGTTTGAGTGTGCTGAATCGTTTATAAAGGAAGAGCTGAGGTAGACATACCATTAGGGCGTTTTCGAAGACAATATGAGCAGCTGTCGCAGTTTAAGAGGGGGAGAATCATCGGCATGATGGAAGCTGGGTGGTCAGCTAGGCAATTAGGTCATCAATTAGGACGTTCTGATTGTCTTGTGAGGAGGTGTTGGAACCAGTGAATCTGAGAAATGTCATTTATACGAAGACCAGGCTCAGGACTCCCTCGACAGACCAGTCGTCGAGAAGACCACCATACAATAAGAAATGCACGTGTACAGCCAATTGTTTCTCATCGGCCGCCATCCAGGCACAGGTAGCATTTTCACTGGAACCCTTGTGTCTTCTCGAACCACACGAATGCACCTGGCTGAACGACATTTAGGATCGCGGCGCCCATTACGTGTGCTGTCCTTGACGTCCACCCATCAACGCCCCCGCTTAGAGTGGATTTTTTTTAATTCAGATTAAATCTCAGCAGTGATGACAATTGTTTTCGTGTGTGGAGACCCCGAAGTGAACGCCTCAATCCTTCCTTTGCCTTACAGTGACACACAGCTCGCACAGTTGGTGTGATGGCATGGGGTGTCAATGCCTACAATGCACGGTCAACCCTAGTATTGATTCGTGGCACCATGACAGCTCAGCGGTATGTCCATAACATCCTGCAACCACATGTACCACTAATGAAACGGCTTCAATGAACAATTTTGCAATAAGACAATGCTAAGTCACACACGGTAAGGGTGTCACAAGATTATCTCCGCACTGTTATTACCCTTCCTTGGCCTGCCCGATCCTCATATATGTCTCCAATCGAGCATATCTGGGATTATTTGGGACGGTGAGTTGAGCATCCTACGAGTTTGAACGAATTAAAGGCAAGGTTACAGAAAATATGGAACGAAATGTTTCAAGACATCATGCAGATCTGTTGCCTTTGAAATAAATAATTTTTTCCTTGATTTTCTAGTTATTTACTTATATTAGAGTAGTCATTACGTATGTAAAATATCGTTTCGCTTTGATGACTCCTTCTAGTTGAGTTAACGTCCATAACTGTAGTTTAGAATCTTTAATTGCTCTAACTGCGCCATCCAACGCATTTTTTAAGGTGTCTCAGGGGTGTTAAATTTTTCTAGAGATCTGAAAATATAAACAATTTTCAAACGGGTATAATTATTTTAAATTTAAATTAAATGATTCGAATCTTTTACACATTTTTTATAATAGAATTGGGCTTCAGAAAAGTATAAAATGTTTAAAATATAACAATAATTTTAAAAGTCATAAGCATATGAAAATTCTATAATAAATATTAAGTATTTTTTTTTGCTTTGCGCACGCTATTTTCTAAAATATTAGCCTCTGATGTATAAAACTTTATAGAACTATACAATACATCATACTCTTTAAACCCTACCTAATTTTAGTATTATGTATCTTTTGTATTTCAAAATATTTGCAAAATATTGTAATTTTTTAAATATTTTTTAAAAATGTATTTTTTTATTTATTAAAATATGTAAGTTATTATTCTATTTATATAAAAGCAGTTATAAAGTAATAAGAATACATTTGTCTTTATAAATCAACTTATATATAACTAGTAATTAAACCTACTCTTTTAGAAAATAGAATGCGTGACGTAAAACAATAAATATTTCTTATAGAAAAGTTTCTTATTTTCATATGCTTATAATTTTTGAAATTATGATTATATTTTAAATATTTTATTCTTTTCTGAAGCCCCATTCCTTTATAAATAATGTGTAAAAGATTCAAATTATTTAATTTAAATTTAAAGGAATTATACCTGTTTGAAAATTGTTTATATTTTCAGACCTCTTGAGAAATTTAACACCCCTGAGAATCCTTAAAATTCTAATCCGCAACTGATTTTTAGTAGCTTTAATGTTGGAAAAAAGTGCACACGTAGATTCGAGTAAATACGGTTTATATATACACTGCTCAAAATAATTAAATGATATTGCGGTTTTAGGTGAATCTTGTGCCTGGGAAACTTTTTTGCTGATTGATACATGGTCGACAGACGTAGTAGGTTATATGAGGATAAATTACACATGTTTGGTAGAAGAAAATGCATTTTATTGCGCATTTGTGTACAAAAGGAAAAAAACACAATTTGTGCTTATGAGAAAAAAAGAATAAGAAAAGGTTTTTCTTCAAAGGAAATCATTTTAAGTAGGGGGTATGGTTTCCGCGGACGGCCAGCAACGTTGAGCACCTTTGAGGCATGGAGTCAATGAGGTTATTAATCACGAGTTGGGGTATTCTGTCCCACTCGTCCAGAAGAGCTCTTTCTAGTTTTCGGAGAGTTTTTGGGGGTGGTTGGCGGCCAGCAACTCGTCTTCCTAGAGCGTCCCAAACTTGCTCTATTGGATTCATGTAAAAAGAACATGCTGGCCCTCCTATTCGTACGATTCCTTCCTCGAAAAGGAAATCCTCCACAAGGTTAGCCCGATGTGGCCTGCAGTTATCGTCCATTAAAATGAAGTCATCTCCGATTGTTGCAGCGTAAGGGACTCCAATAGGTCTGAGGATCTCATCCCTATATCGGCGAGCAGTCAGAGGTCCACCTCGAATGATGTAGAGAGGTCTGTGCGCCCGTCAATGGAGATACCACCATACACCAACACTACCCCACCGCCAAATCTGACATTTTCGTGCACGAACACAGGATTATTCCTACTGCCACGGTCCCTCCAGATGAAAATACACCTATTATCCGGATGAACAGAAAAACGGGACTCGTCAGTAAAAAGGACATTGCTCCATTCATTTCTCCTCCAGTTCACATGCTCTGTTGCCCCCACCCTGCGGTCGCGATGATGTCTTGATGTTAGTCTAACACATACCATCTGTCGATGACATACAGACCTACAGACCTACACCAAGGAGCCGGTTTCGGACAGTCTGACTTGAAACCGTGGTGCCAGTAGCCGAACGAAGGTGTGGTTGGAGAAGAGTAGCGTTCCTATTTCGGTGTCTCCGAGCCGTTAACCCTAAATAACGATCTTCATTGGACCTTGTTGCCCGTCTATGACCTTGTCCTGGTCTTCGGCCTGCACTGCAGTCTCCAAAAAACGGTACCAGATCCTGGAAATCACACTTTGTGACACTCCAATGGCTTGCGCTACTTCGGCTTGAGTTTGGCCCCCTTCTAACCTACCAACAACTCTCCAAGCTTCTGAATCGGTTAAATTACTTCACTGAGACATCGTACTCATCGAAACAAAGCAGTCACTGAATGCCGATCATCCTTGTCTTCATTTCATTTGAAAGTCAAATTTCATTTGCTGCTACCGAAGCGACGTTTTTGACGTCGACCTCAAAATTAGCATACTGCACAGTTTGAAAATCAGAAAAATTTGCATTTGTGATTCTCTTCTTCTATTTTCGGCAAAAAAAATTCGCTTATATCTTTATTTTATATAAAACTTACAATATCCTTTAATTGTTTTGAGCAGTGTATATACATACAAAAATAGCTATAAAACCTAAGTATATTTAGTCAAGATAGTACGGAATATTAGTCACAGTAGTACAATAGTAAAATTCTAATCTTTGGAACCAAGATTGTTGGTTTAAACAAAGTTTTGGAGCTAGCCAACCTTTACCTGCATTTTACCTATGCTCTGGGTCATAGGCAAATGAAGGAATTATATTAGGATAAATTTAAACATCACAAATAAAGTACCCTATATACTATTAAAACATAATCATAGAATTATATTCTGTTAGTATTTGCTAGTCTAGAGTTAAAATCGGTGCAATAAAACTGGAAGATAAAATCTTAATCCGTGAGCAAGAAATTGTGTTTCACACCAGATACAAAGGAGTACATTAGTAGTACCGCATTAAATTAAAGTAAATGTATACCATTTCTGCGTTTGGATTAATAATTCTATTTTTATATATACTGTTTCCATGTTGGGATCAATCGTTCCTCTTTCATTTATGTATGATGGCTGGTTTGACTTATAATTAACGCGCGGAACTGAGGACAATCACACGATAAAGGCTATCACGTAATATTTCTCGACTTCAAAACTGACATTAAATTCATCGTTGTTCTACGCGTAAAATTTAGATAAACTTTCAAAGTTTATAGTTTGGTAAAATTATATTCAAATACAAAAATTCTTTAAAATTTCAAAAGAAAATTCAAATTATATATGATACATGTTCTTTTAAGTCATGTATAATACATACATTTCGTTTTTTTATCTATATGCTTTAATACTGACAAATATGTATTTCTTAAAAGAAAATTGCTGTAAAAAATGGAAGCAGCCATGCACATGAAATGATTTTTTTAAAAAACACGTGATTGCGTTTACCATGTGACTATTACATTACATGAATATATGAACTGAGAGAGAGAGAGATTGGCCGGAAAAACACAATAGAGGATATCACGTAACTATGACGCCTCATGAATTTAGCCCATTGCTTGAAAAAATAATTCCCATACATTTTCAATTTAATACTGATGCTTTACAATTTAATTTTAAACGTATCAATAACTATTTCTTTTTAAAAAGTTTTATGTTAAAAAAATTACTGGATGATTCCATAAATGTAATTAATTTTGATTACAATAATTCTATACTGTGTTTAAATTAATGTAGCTGTGGAGCTACATACGAAGATAATTTTTTATATATTAAACAGTATACATATACTTAATCACATATGAGTATACTTCTTTTGAATGTCTGTAATTTATTTACTTTATTGATATTTATTGGTGAAATATAGATAGACTCTAATATCTTACTGACCCTTTTTTCCCTTACCGGCTTTTGTAAGCTACGAGAGATTAAAATAGCAGTAACTTATGTTGCGTGTTGAATTATTATTTGTTTATAATTATATATTGATTTGATAAAAATTCGTTTCAGATACTTTTAGTATTGTTTACGACATAAAAACATAAAGTTTAAAGGAATATTTTCAATCTTTGACAGAAAAATATCCCTTTTCTGATGATTATGTGTTGTAAATAATATATTCAGAAGAATATTTGCTGTGTTTTGGGAACGCGATCTTCATTACGCAATAACTATTCTGTTTTGTTCAGCTTACCCTGAAAGCAATTTTATATATTTTCTTTTCGTACATTCTCCTGTATGTGAAAAAATCTGCCTGCATAAGTTACCCGCAGTGTTATACATATTGAAGCAATGAAATTATGGAAATGTTTACCCAACGCATATTTTCTCCCCTTCCATATATAAATATATAAATAGTCGTTTGTATACATTCCCTTAATACGATCAAACAATTTATATTTTTTGTCTTTACATCCGAACCTTTCAAAATCCTACTTCCCCACATCACCGGAAAGAGGATGCACCATCTCCTCAGGAACTTCGAACAACTCCCCCCCCCTCTCAACTTCGAGGAACTTCAGAAGTCTTAGCAACCACCCCTCCTTCCCCACCACGAAATCTTCTATTTCATCCCCCTTCTCCCATTCTTGATTGTCTCAGACAAATATTGATCTTCAATTCTGGAGTCTGACATTTTAATCTTTCTTCGTCGTTGCCGCACCTTACCCCCCGAAAAGCGTTCGAAACAGTTCTCGGGGAAAATTTTGCTCCGTTTTTTGCTTTTTATTTTCGGTTTTCTTCTTAGTTATACCAGACTTTCGTTCTCGGGTTGTTGTCACTTCACATTTTCATTCGAAGTTTTCAGCGTTAATAGAAAGAAGTGTTTGTTGTAATGGACTGGATAGCATTGTTGCAATCCATTTGAAGACATGCAACTTTTCTTTTCAGTGAAGATTGTCACTGCATTTCTTTATTGGTTAAGGGATATGTTAGAATATTTATTGACATCAATGTGAGATTTAAAGACGGTCTTGTAATGAAACTTGAGATTTCGAAACGTTTTAAAGGGTCCCGTGTATTAATCAATGTTGTCGAGCCTGCAGGCGCTAAGTTCTAGTTACTCTTCTAAACGCATCTGTAATTTCAGTTTTCGTATTGTTCAGATAAATGTTTGTAAGGACACTCGATATATAGGTGAACGTAATTCTCCACATTTTTGTACGTTTATTATTTCCCAACGTATTTTAAGGTATCCAACTGCGTTCGGAACCATGGTTTTAAAAAAGCTCATAAATGGATAATTTTCATGATATTTAGTGTCACTTAGATTAGAATACTTGTATAAAATTGTTTTAACATTTTGACAAAAAATTATTTAAATACAATATTTCGGCAAAAAACTACCTTAGAATAAATTTTTTTTCAAAATGTTCTCCTTTTGTGAAAAATGACTCTAGTATAATAACATTTTGCCTGTATATAGTTAAGACTTCTGTACAGAGGCTCAACAATGATTTTTGAAAAATTCACATTATTTTCAGAGTTAAAACCAATTGAAATAATTATCGACGTTTTTTTCTTAAAATTTCTTCCCTCTGTTGTCGTAAAACATGGATAAACCTACTTCTATGTTATATATTTCAAACTTCTAGTTGAGCCTCTGTACAGATGTCTGAGCTATACACAGGCAACATATTATTAGAGTAGAAGCATTTTTCACAAAAGGAGAATATTTTGAAAATGGGCCATTCTAGGTTCATTATTTGCCAAAATATTGTACTTATTTAATTTTTTATTGTAATATTATTCTTAAAACAAGTTTATATACATTTTCTAATCTATGTGACATTATATCATAAATATTATCCATTTATACGCTTTTGCAAAATCACGGTTCCGAACGTAGTCGGATACCTTAAACGTTGGTGCACTTATTTGTCGGTTAAGTAATAGCTCAGTCGTCAAAGAAAATGCGACCTCTTTTTGACAACTTTAAGGTATCCGACTATTCTGAAATTGTGAATTTTAATAAAAGTTGACACACACATTTTTTTAAAAAATTTTTACACCTAATTTTATTAGCTTTATAAAAGCACCAAGTTTATTATTTACCATTCCCAGGAGCAAAAACTACAAGTGTTTCGAAAAACTCACATTAGGATAGTGATTGCTCAAAAGGTTTTGAAAATAACTAACTGAAATTTTTTGTTTAAGTTCTATAAAATAGTGGAATCGTTTTAACTTCCAGATTTATCAATCACAGTTTTATTAGAAAATTTACAGTCCCTTATGTGAATATAATCACTGTTTTTTTAAGCAATTTCTTATAATAACTAAGATAAAGGGCTCTAATATCTGTAACAATTAAAATATCTCTTATCTTGAAAGTCATCTTAAAAAAGAATAACATAGTGTTACGTAGATCCGAAGGTAATATAGAAAGTCCAATCCTTTCAATACAGGATTCATCGGCAATATTCACAGGTAAATATCCGAAGGTATTCACACCTTCAACAGCAATCAAACACAATAACAGTGTTTAAAAAATACACGTAATTCAAGATTATTCACAAGCAAAGCCGAGCTAATCGCTAGCCAAAACGATCCTCACTACTCGCTGGATGAATGATGACACGTAGAAAATGGTACACGCATGATTTTCTTGTGGAATCACAAAAACTGCTCGAGAGAGCACCCAACAGCAAAGATGCAGGCCTCACACTGCCAGCGGAGGGACTACCGAAGATTAGCACCCCCCTCCCCCCAGGTTGGGACATCGCCTGCTACGACGGCAATCCTCGCAACCAGGGATTCCACGGAGTCGACGGGTCTTGCGTAAACAGGACTCTTCATATGGCCTCAGATGAAGAAGTCTAGGCAGTAGAGGTCAGGCGAGCGTACTGGCCAATTTATCAGACTACCCTGTCCAATCCATCGTCCTGGATATATGCTGTATCCAATGCATTTCGCACATCTGCCCTGAAATGTGTAGGCGCTCCGTCATGTGGGAACTACATACGAGACTTTATGTTGGCTGGAACACTTTTCAGTAGAACTTTACATCTTTACATACAATTAAATCCTTCTTACTACACTTGGCATGCAAATCAGGTGATTTGCATCATCGAGTATTTTGCGGGAAGAAATTGCTCATGTCTGTTATGAATAACATTTTTATTTAATTTTGTCATCCCTCTCTCGTTTATTTTACGTTTAATGGGTAGCAGTTGCTGCCTAGTCTACAAACAAGCATCGAAGATCATGGATAACTGAACGAACTGTGCCCAAGGGAGAAGGGTAGTTCAAATTTCACCTCCTGAACACAGTTGAGTTTGCCTTACTTAACCAGCCCCAACGATTCCAAATTTTGATCTCAAAATTTAAGTCTAAGCTTTTGAAAGCATTTACTCTCATACATTCACAGTAAACAATAGTTGTTCATTACTCCAAAGTCAAAAGTGCCCTCTATCAACATTTTTTTAGCTTTATCTTTAAAATTTATTTTTCAAGAAATTACTGACAAAAAAAATTTTTTTTTTGCGAAAACCGCTAACGAATCGACCAATATTTCCGTTTTTCATAATCATTTGAAATTTCGGACCCTAAACTTTAATGACACCTATCTCCTTCGGAAGACGTTTGGGACTCTAAGTTTCCTATTTACTATTGTTTGTCTTGATGTGTACTATCCCCTTTAAAGTTTTGCCAGAGAGTTCAGTTACACCCTATATATATAGAACCAAAAGCGGAAATCAGAGTACATGCAACTTTCTCTCTTCAAACAATTAAATCTCTCCAGCAATGTTCCTCACACAAAATAGCTATAAATTTATTTTCAGAGTTATCCGTAAAAGTCTATAATTATGGAGACGTCTGTCAAATATAGTCCATTACTAATTTATCTACTTCCATCTACTCAATAATTGACAAATTTGGTGAATAAGGCAGAATGCCGCTAAGAATTGAACCACTTGCCACATGTGGCACGATGCCATATGTTGCTAATCCCGGTATATACCATGTCAAGATGGCTTCCTGAACCTCAACATTGGCTCTGAAATTCTGATCTCCCAATTTCTTCTTTAAAGTTCTCAAAAGATGGAAATCACTTGTTGAAAGGTAGGTGCTATAAGAAGCGTGGTCAAATACATTCCACGTGCCCACGGTAGCCTAGTGGTCAAGGTAAGGTATCGGATCGTGGCTGGCCTTGTCACGAGTTCGAGCCCAGTACCACTAAGACCCGCCGTATAGGGGAGTGATGCACGTTAAAACTGCCGAGAGCTCAAACATCCTCCCGTTGGTATGGTGTAGTAGGTAGGAGAGGGAGGTACCAGCTCATGTGTCGTCTTTGTCACTTGTAGTTCAAAATGCCGAGGTCGCCGAAAGCCCTGGTGTAGCTGAACAGTGCAACGTTAATATTCACTCATTCAAATAGAGTCCACTGAAAGCACTTTTTTCTCCATGTCTTCTGTCTTCTCTCTTTTCTTCAGTCTTTCTTATTAGATTTACACTTAAACCACATTTGTGTACGCGTGGCATAACACTTGTATCGTACACTTCGACCAATTGCCAATGAATATAAGATGAAGAATTTGTCTTGAAACGCAAAAACTGTATCCCATTTCTTATTTCAATCGCTAACCTTGTTTACGTCACTACAGCTTTTTTCTGAGATTTAGTCATATGTTTTTTAAAAACCAGCTCCATCTATCGGTATTGATTGAATGCTGTGACCATCTTCGTTAACTACAGAAGAATTCTTACCCATACAGGTAATGGTGCTAGTTTGATATCACGGGGTAAGACGCCAAGCGCTGCTTGGCGCGATACAGAAATCACGCCTTGTAGTGCTTTTTGTCCCTGGAAGGGAATCCAAGATGGCAGCCTAGCGGTATCAAACCATCAAGAAGATGATTTTAAAAAAAATGTTTGTAAATCCATTGAGAAATATATTTCAAAAGAAGAATCTAGGAAGAGATTGAGAATAACCAAGATCAATCAATAAATAATGAATAACAATATAATATAATAAAAAGTTAAGTGTACTACTAATATTATTAAGTATATAATAATCACACGTATAACATAATTTAATAGTAATTATATATAATGCTCATTTTGTAAAATTTAATAATTTTTATTATGTATAATAATAATCATATAATATAATTTAATGGTAATTATAAAAAACTAACTAAATCATCGTATTATAATATAAAAATTGTTCAGAAGAATACTCATGTAATGTAATAATTATAAATAAAGAACATAATAATATCAGTAAATAAATAACAGGTAACAATATTTATAAATAAATATAATAAAAAGACAATTATTAAAAATAACGAATATTATATATATATAGGATTATTACATAAAATAATAATTGTATTTTTATATTATATTAATAAAATAATTTCATAATATATATTAACATTAATAATGAATATCAATTAAAAAGTACTGGAAACTTGCAACAATCCAAAAACTGCAAAAATATTAAGGTAACCATATTGTAATATTATCGCCCATCTTGGCGAACATAAACAACAAATTGTCGCGTGCCCCCTAATATTAAACTATTTCCCGGATAATTATCGCATACGTTAGATCTCTTGTTACCTTATTGGTGAAAGACGTACAAATTATGAATTTCTCTAAACGCGGTACTCGCAGTAGTTCTTCACGTATCTTTTTGATTGCTCCATTTATTTTTCAGTCAAATAATAATGCAGTCATCAATGAAAATGAGATACCTTTATTATTTTCAAAATATTATCACAACTGGATTAAATTACTATGAAGTCTACTAACCAAAGTAGAGTGAAGATTGTTATCAAGAAGTCAATTCCTGAAATTAATTAGTCTTGTTAAAACCAGTTTTGTCGGTAAAAATGTTCTGTGCTGCCCTCTCTGTTTTTTCGATTTGAACACTTTCTCGAAGCGAAAAATGTGTTTTTTCTTCAGACATTTACCCAAAATTTGAAGTCTGTTAATTAACTGAATCGAAAAAATGACAAAAAAGTAAATTAAAGTTAAAAAAACTAATAAACACAATTTTATGGTTAATCGAAATAAAAAGTAAAAGATAATTCTTGATATAAGAAAAAAATGATCAACGAAAAAAATTATTGTCATTGTGGTAAAAGCATGAGGTGTTCTGTATCAATTTTTATAATTGTTTACTAGTTCTTTACCGAAATGCTGAGTTAGTGTACAAATTTAGTACAAAGCACCCCACGCTTTTACCACACTGACATTAAATTATTAATTATTCTTATATTAAGAAATATTTTTTACTTTTTATGTCAATTAACCATAAAAGCGTGTATTTTAGTTTTTTTAAACTATAATTTATTTTTCATTTTTTAGTTCTATCTATAGTAAAAGCCTGTATTTTTATTTTTTGTAGCTATCATTTATTCATACACTTATTATTTTAAAAAAAAAATTTGGACCGTGACTGCAAACTTTTGTCCATCCCTGAGTTAGAACAATTTTTTGTTCACATGCCCGAGTCTTCTTTTATATCCATTTTCAGAAAAACTGGACAAATGCTTATATTACACTCATGTCCATAAATTAAGGATAATTCAGAATCACACAGAGATTGAACTCTAAAATAAAAATTTCACCTGTAGATTTATCACATATTCTTGAAGAAGAATATGCAAATTACAGAAACCACCAGACCTAGGCGGATGTAAGTCACAATGACGAGAGTGTAAGACAGAGGTATATAAAGAATTATATTAACCTTGTAAAATTGTTTGTAAAAGCTTCTTTAAAATTTGCCTTTCAGTGCAAAATCGCAACCGCATTAATTATGGCACAAAATGAAGCATTTGGACGATTTTTTACATGTTAGTTTAATATGACTGGAATGTTACAAATACCCAGCTAAATTTGTTTTGCCGAGAAACTTGGAATCGCCCAGAGTGTCATCTCCAACACTTTGGCAACGATTCCAAGATGATGGTAAGAAATGTGACGCAAAAAAAAAAAAAAAACGTTTTAGCACATTTAGTCACCCTCGAAATAGAATCTGGGAATAGTCGCCGGTATATCTTGAAATTATTTGGCAGTTAATCACTGCCAAAAGAAGCTAGAATCTGAGCAACCATAAGACCTGCCGCCAAATCAGCTTATCTTCAGCTACCGGTAATTTTCCTGTTCAGATAATGGAACAAAAGTATGAAACATTGGTACTGTCATGGTCAGGCCTGTCAAATGTGTTCCAAATTACCGCAACTCACTGTCGCCTGCAATTAACCTGGAGTTGAGGAGCATGCATTGTGGACACCACAACAGTGGTCTTGTGTGATGTTTTCCGACGAGTCACAGGTTTAAAAGAGCAGTCTGATTGTCGCCGGACTTTAATATGGAGCGCGCCTGGTACCCGTTACCACCAAGAGAACACCATTGAACGACGCCGTTACGGTGGTGCAGGATGGAAAAAGTTTAATGCAGGAATTAAGTTCTTGGTTCCAAATATCTGCATAAAAAGTGATAACGATGACAGACCAATCTATCGAGATGTCATTCTGGAACAACATGTGCGTTTGCTTCAAACTGGGGCGCCATGGGTGCTGAATTTCTGTTTATGGTTGATAACGCTCGTCCTCACCTGTAAACATTGTAGACGAATGACTTCAATCGGAATTACCACCCGTATGGATTACCATTTATACTGACCAGATTTGAATCCAATAGAGTATGTGTGGGATATGCACAACGTATTTTAGCCCGTCATCCTCCTCCCATCTGTCTACCGGAACTTCGGAGGGCATTGCTTGATGAGTGGTGTAATATTCCTTAAGATCAGATTGATAATTTGATACTCAGCATACCTAGGCGGTGTAAGGCCTGTATTGCATCGTTTGGAAGACATAGCCCATATTAACCATTATATTAAAAATGTTATACAAATGACCACAGTTTTTTGAATAGGTTCTTTTTTGAAATTTGCTCCAGGTGTAAAATCGCAATTTTTATTAATTATGTCAAACATATAGCTTCTTTTGGCTCTTTACCTTTTGTTTAATAAATAGACTTTACAAATAAAAAATTAAATTTGTTTTGCTTTTGTCTTTTCTTTGCCCGAACTTCATTATCCTTAATTTATTGACATGAGTATATGATAAGAAATTGCTGACGCAAAAAAAAAAAAAAAAATTTAGTTTTATCATTTATTCAAAATCTGAATATCTGGGATTAGTCGCCCAAATCTTGAAATTATATATAGAATTAATCACTAAATCTGCCAATAGTACATGGAACTAGTCGCCAAATCTGGAAATGGTATAATGAATTAGCCGCCAAATCTGGATTATCTTGTCTCCTAATTTTCCTGTTCAGTATAATGGAACAAAAGTATGAAATTATTGTATAATGTCAAAACATTGTTTTTGAGAAGTGTGCGAAATTTTCTTAAAACAATCTTTCTTTTAAGGGGTAAAAATCGAAAAAAAAACTATTGCACTATTGCATTCCAGGTTTTTAACTTATACAGTTATGCAATTTTCTGTAATGTTTTCTATTAAGATAGTGCCTAATTTTTTTAAAAATAGTTTTATGATAAAAAAGCACGAAAAAAAAAATTTTCAAATTTTAGCAGTTCAAGTCCTTTTTTTTTTAATTAAGTAACATTTTACTAAAAAATGGGTTCACTGTATTTTATGTATTGTTTTTGAATCAAAAAAAATATTTTGCAGTTAAAAAAGGATACTTTTAGCTCTAAAAAATGGTACCTAAACACAAGTATATATTACGAGTTCTCCAAACTATGTAGGGGGGAATTACGTGAGTATAAAAAAACCTTGAAAACAAAAGATTATTTTTGTAGTTTACTGAACTTAAAAATAAACAAAATACATTCTGATATAAAAATAAAATACACATTTATACTGATATATTTCAAAATATAAATGTATCATAAGCAAATGTCTTTTATGGTTTTACTTTAACGAATACCTGGTTAAGAACAAGTTTAATAATTACCAGTGACTCCATTTGATTATCGTATATAAAATATATACACAAATTAACACTTATCTAGATAATTTGTACGGCTTAGGACTAACTGCCGATTAAATGTTACTGGATTCGCTTCCTAATGCGAACCGTTTACCTCGTACGCGCGTGTGTGTGATGTATTGGGAGAGGAGAAGAAATAATGAAACAAAATAATAATCTAAAATAAGTAAATGTTTCGCAAATATTATCAATTTCCTTTTATTGCATTCCAAAGTCTTCCGAATAATTTTATGGATAACTGTGTACAGAAAACATCGTACGTTGGAAAAACGTATATACCTCAGGGGAAATTAATGCCTTAGCACAGTGCTTCTCAAACTGTGGGGCGCGCCCCCCTGGGGGGGCGCGATAACCCTTCAAGGGGGGCGCGAGCATCTTGAAAATATAAAAGGCTTAAAAATTATTTTTTGGAATGAAGTAAAACAAAATGCTTTCTGATAAAATAAAAAATACACATTTACACTGATATAAATTATATATATCATCTGGTTTTCCAGTTTCAAAAGATTCCACTTCAAACGCTCATTAGCTATCTTTGATCCCAAAACAAAATAAAAAAGATATTTTTGTTTGCTTTGCTGTAATCCTGCGATGAGAGATTTTTTATTACGTTTCTTGTAACCTCTAGAATAGTACTTTTGATTATCATCTCTTTGACCAAACTTACTGGTGGCTTAACTCAATCTACTTTTTTTGGGAAAGTTGTAAAATAATATTTTCTGTTGCTTTCCCCATGTAAAATGAGTTTTTATGATGTATGGATAAGCATATTGAGCACTTGTAAGGATTAATTGGCCAAGATGTATTTTATGAGTAATCTGAAATTGCATTATAAAAAACGTTTTACTCAATTATTTTTTATAACTGACATCGATGTTTTTGTATCGAATACATTTTTTTCATGGGAGCGGTCGCATGAGGCGCTGAATCACTCCCAAATTCTGGTAAAACTGTTTATTCGTTAACAGTTTCTTGACAGTATCCTCCGATATGACAGTCTTAATGGAAACTAAAATGAATTTGTCACATTTATGCCTCTTTTTGAGAGTGGCAAATGGTTTTTTACAATCAAGGTACTTGTTTTGATCGAGTTCCCTTCACGACCACTTTTGTTCAAAAATATTTTCTATGAATATGCTATACTTTCCCCTACGATTAACTTTGTGGTTTTAATTGCTGTGTTGTACAACTTATTATGGTTTATAAATGTAAATGAGCAGAATATAAAAAAATGGGCATCTGTGATCTCTCTATTGAAGGAAGATGAAACTGATCAAGCAATTGAAGAACCTGATGATATAATGCATATTAATCGTGATAGCAAAAGTAAATATGACAAAAGTGATAGACATGAAACGTTTGAGTTGAATTCTTATTTTCAAATGCTGCCTAAAGAACTCTATCAAGAAAACTAAGAAGCCATAAATGTAACCCTTCGCCTTGTCAAAAAGACACAAGCAAGAAAAAGTTACATATGCTATTTGTAGATTATCGAAGAAAATAGAAAAATTACAATAACGTGAGCAAAATATGACAGTTTTGATTGCAAATAACGTTCTTGTATTGTTAGTGAAAAGTGTCTGTGATTTATGTTCTTTATTAAGGTCACGCACATTTGGAACGGTTTCTTTAGTTTTATTGGATTTTTCTCAAATCATCAAAAGAAAAATTAAAAAGTCCTTTAAAGTAGGTAAGTATTTTTCTCTTAGTTAAATTATTCACTGCAATTGTGATTTTTATCGAGCACAGAAAAAAATAATTATAAAAAAAAAAAAGGATTGGGGTGACTTGGTGAAGTGATCGCGCGATCATTAACGTTAGTGTGGAGTGGGCGCCTGTTTCCGGGTTAAAACATTTTGAAGGTTTCTCGCTTTAAATATTAAAAATAACACAATTATTCTTCATTGGAATTTTTCATTCGTTTTCCTTATTTAATATTAATTCTAAATGCTAATTCTGTGAGGCTTAAATTACAGTTCGTTTTTAAACTATTTATAATAGGAGCATTCATTTAAAAAATCATTTTATATTTTTGTATGCATTGTTGTGCACTTGGTTTTACTCTTCTTACAATTAAGCTATTATATCAAGAAGAATGTATTATTTTTAAAAAAATAATCGCAGAACGGATACTTCAGCCAGTGTACTTATAAATGTATCAGTACTGCACAATGTATTTTATAACTAATTTATTAATACTAATTTAAGAGCAAGTTTAATTATTATTAGTGACTTCCATGGGCTTGTCTTACAGAGCAAAGGTTTTCAAATGAAGGCTTAATATTAGAAATTGACACTCTGAGTTCTTTCTATATTTAGTTGAGATCTATATTTTGTCTTCAAAGCAGCCACCACAGAAAATTCGGTTTCACAAAGGTACGATGTTGAAAACGGTAAAAGTATACGAAATGCTTTTGTTTTCAGTTCAGAAAATTCTTCATCTACTTCTGCCCAAAATTGAAAGAGTTTTATTACAAAAATTGTCCTTTAATTTCGCCACTAGATGTGAAATCTATGAAACTTTCTTCTTCGGTAGTGGAGAGCCCTTCTGGGGTATTTTTGAAATGGATCTCTCTCATTCGTAACTTGCTATCAAGTTGTCCTCAGCAAAAAATATTTTTAAAATTTTTTGCTAACATAGCTAAATGATATTCAATAGTTTTATAAACAACTTCACATGTTGTTCTTCAGTTTTGTAAGTTTTTACATTTATCCGCATTTTCAAACATTTCTAGGTTTTTTTGCTTTAAATTTCGGCTCTATAATTCTAATTTTCTACAAAAAGCATTAATTTTATAACTCGTGTCAAACATATGTACATTTGATCCTTGAAGTTGAAGATTCAATACATTTAATTTCAAAATATATCGACTAAGTAGCTCAACTTCATCAGAAATAAACTATCTCGAAATTTCTCAGCTTCCGGTAAGTTTTCCTCTTCTAGAAAAATGGTAATTTCATTTCTTAATTCATAAACACGTTGTAAAAATTTCCCGCGTGATAACCATCTTGCTTCAAAATAAAATAGCAAGGATGAATGTACTGCGCCCATGTCTTTGCAAAGTCCAGAAAAAGATTCTTGATTTTAGGGGTCTCATTTTTTATGTAATTTACTACAGTCACAACTACCATTAGCACAATATTCAGGCCAGGACTAATTGCTTTGGAAGCCAGAGCTTCTCTGTGGATCATACAATGTGTCCAGATGCACAGTGGAGATTTTTTGTTTCACAAGTGCTTGTATACTTTTAAATCTTCCTGACACTGTACGAGCACCATCGGTGCATATTCCGACACAATTTTTTTCCACTCTATATTTGCCTCGTTTATAAAGTTATTTAAAATATCAAATAATGCTATTGCTGTTGCTTTAAGTTTTTATTGGCTTACAAAAAGTAGTTCTTCTAACGCTGACATACCATCCCAAAATCGAACATACGCATGAAATGAGCATCTTTATTGCTATCCGTTGCCTCGTCAAGCTGAATTGAAAACAATTTATCACGCAACTTACCGAAAGCTGTTGCTCTACATCTTCAGCCAAGCGATATCATCAATTCGACGGGAAACAGTATCATTTGATAGGGGTATGGACTGCAACTCTTTGGCAAAATTGTCTCCCAAACATAGTTTCTACAATCCTCAATTTGCTGCAGGCAAAATAAGCTCTTCGGCAATAGTGTGAGGCTTTTTACATCTGGCTATTTTATATGATACTGTAAGAAGTAAGTAAAGCTTTTCATTCACTGACAAAGTTTTTTTTTTAAAAATGTTTTTTTGTTTTCCATATGATTTTTAATTTTTGATTCAAAAAAGAACTCTCGAGGTTTGTTAATGTACTCATGAAGCGTTTCGAAATGTCTTTTAAGTTTATTAGGTTTCATACTGTCTGCTGCCAATATTTTTGAGCAAATAACACACAGGGGCTTTTCTTCTCCATTTACTTCAGTAATGGTAAATCCAAAATTCAAGTATTCTTGAGAATATTTCTTGATTTAATTTTCTGAACTATGCTCGTCTTGCACTTGTTGATGCTTTATTATCGTCGAATGTTCACTTACGCGACTTAAAAATTTATCCATGATTTTTTGTTCCAATTTCTGCAGTAATACTTAATAGTGTGAATTACAACTAACGCGCAAATTATAAAATGTACATTCAAGATAGATTTGGTAGCTATAGAAGCATCGAATGGACCAAGACTGATTGGAATTTGTACGAGGTACAGCATTATTACATGTTTTGCGCAGACGTCCGATAGTTTGGCCAGAATCACGCAGACGCTCGCGGAATGCTAGATGTGATGGATATGAGAGAGCGCAACATAAAGTAGACTATTTTTCAATTTCTACTGTCAGTTCACTCTCTCATATATATCTTGTTCAAATTTTCAATCGTTGATAAAATACTTTCTATTCATTCATTCAAGTTCAAATACATTTTTGTGTAGTGGGTGACACTTCATGTTAATACAGTTCTTTCAAATTTTAATTCATTAATTAAATTAAAAAAGTGAATAAATAGTAACAAACAAAAATTATAGTCCAAAAAGCACTTTACAGAAAGGAAAA